>VZRN01004516.1:145579-170103 GCA_013397935.1 Dasyornis broadbenti | reverse complement strand
AAAAAAAAAAAAGAGGTATCTTTATTTTGGTGGGTGTTATAAGATTTCATAGAGATTTAGCTATTTAACAAACAGGGAATTAATAGCTACAGAAAGTTCACCTCAGTAACACAAGAAGAGAAAGAAAATTTGAAAGAAATAGTCTGAGAATGTGAGAGACGAGCCTGAATGCTGGTAGCTACATGGAAAGACAGTGTGATAGAGCTTTGCAGTAGGCTGCAAGAGAAGTGTAGCTGCTGTGTGCTGCATGTCTTCTCTGATTGAAATAAAATATTCAGAAAATTCCACGGGATATACTCCTGTCACTGCTCATACTTGCTGCAATTACTTCTTGGTTGTGATGTCATAGAAATAGCAGGGAAGTGTGGTCCATATCCCTGTCATTCTGCATGCATATACATACATTTTGCAATACGATAAGAGGGAGAATGCAAGCCCACTAGAACCTGGCATATTAGTTTCATTTTTTGCTATTTCTGTATAGAGAGTATGAGTTAGGAAAAAAAAGTGCCTGAAAAACCTGTTCTTATGCTGTAATAAAGTGGTAGTGGTGAAACTATTTTGCCTGCTCCTTGTAAAGGAATGCTTTGTTTTTCAACATCATCAATTGAGGACATGTTTCTAATGCAATTTTTTTATCCACTTATTTTTTGGAGGACTGCAACATATGTTTTTCCTCTTCCACTTTTTAATATTTTGGTCTCTGGTGAATCCACATACAAAAACTTCCTTCCTTTAGTTAGAGTCCACAAATGAAAAGCTTTTCTTTCTCTGATTGCAGATTAGCCTGCCAAGAAACAAACTCTAACTGGAGAACATCACTTTAATTTATTTATGGGATACAGATGACAAGGAAGTCTGTCCTCTTCTCAGGCTTTTTGGAAAGCTTTGGGCTGACCCAGCCCAACAGAGTTCATATGGCAAAGGCAAACTATGCCAGGAACCAAAGCCAATAGTCACTGCAAACCTCTGAACCAAAACATTCTTTTAGTGCTTGAATTTCCCTATAATTTGTGTAGATTCCCTTTTTTTCAATGAGGCTTGCAGTGGATAACTAGCTTAGTGCAATCAGACTAAACAACTGTGCTATTCATTCAGCAATTAGATGATAGCAGTAATGCATTCTTTATGGTTTCCGTTCTTCATTCTTTCCTTTCTTTCAAAGTCCTTGGAGACAAACCATGGGATGTTTGGCAAAAAGGAGGCTCTTGCTGAAAAATATCTTTTTTTTTTTTTTCCCCTCTTTTAGTGTTTCTAATAAGTTCTATTCTCAGAGACAGAACATTAGATCTACATAGGAAGAAATGATCAGCTGAAGAAAAAGCAGCTCTACAGTTATTTGCATATATGAACATTCAGTTTGATCTATTTCAATGCTGGAGGAAGAACTTTTTTTAAACCCCAGCAGCAAATGGCTTAATTTAGAATAAAATCAGGATATTTTGAATGCAAAGAGTTTTAGCAGAAGTATTGCAAGACATGTTTGCTTTATAAATGACTTGAGAGGGGTGTAGTGCTAGAAGTAGAGAATTTTGCTTTTGTTGCAGAAGATAAATCTTTGTGAAAGGGCAGGCTTCAGTGCTTCAACTTTCAGTTAGAAATTTAAGCTTTGGCCAAAATCAGCTGTAATTTTTACCCTTTCCTTACTGCTGTATGTAACTTCTCTCTGTTTGAAAAAACAGGATCTATGTGTGGCTAACTCGATGATATTGTTAGTGATCCTATTAACTAAGGGGCAAAGTTTACCTCTGTGTGTATTAAAAAAAAAAAAAAAAAAAAAAGTTTAACTAGGTCAATAAAAATGTTATGCTGTTTAGGGAATGTTCTCTTCATATAGTTGGAAAGTAAATGGTTGCTAACTACTACCTTTGCATTTTCTTATTCTGGCAATCTTTCCTTTGTTTTACACCAGTTCTGTCATTTAGCTTCTGTGTGACCTCAGACACACCAAATAAATTCCCTGTACTGTAGTTTCCTTATTTAAGGGCTAAACCAAACCCCACCAAACTCAGTGTGGGCACTGAGAGATAAGTACTGGCAGATTTAGCTGTTTCAGCTTAAAGCATTACAGCACCCAGATGTCTTTGCTATCTCTTTTCAAAGGATTGCTTCCCCAATAGGAGGCAAGGAAGGACAGGATATCAGCCATGTGCCAGTTGTCATGGTTTGCTGTACAGAATACTGGATTAAATTGCAATGAAGGTATGTGCTCATTAATAAACTGAGCTGTAAATGTGGTAGCTGAGGCACAGATTCATACACTGTTTCGTTGTTCTGCAATGTTGGTGATGACCTAAGACAGATGGCCAAGTCAAAAACATAGGGTGTTTCTGACTATATATGAAACTATAAATATGAAAGATATGTCCCAGAGCTCTAAAAATCCTACCTGCATATCTCAAAAATGTAAGAAAATGCTCATTTCTATGAACTGCTTGAAGATACTGATAAAAAGCAATGAATAACAATAAAGAATCATTGTGCATCTCAAGGGAAGAATGGTTACATTTGATTTTGAAATGCTGGAAGGAAAAGAAATGGGTAAAAGGAATTTCTAGCTGACTGCAAGTACACTGAATTTCTATTCAGACCACTTAATTTGGTTTTCAAATATGCTGTTGTGAAACACCTTTCAGGTTAAGGATCATCATTTTTCCCACAATGACAGTCATGACAGTACGAATGTTTGCGAGGACTTGAAATGGGAATAGAGAAAGATAGAGTAATAAGAAGCCAATGGGGAAGCTGGCATTCCAGCATGGTTTGTACTAATCACTGAATTGAAATACTTTCTTAATATTGGGACACTCCTCGGAAGCTGCTTTAGTGCCTCTCTAATCATCCACTTGAGTTCAGTGAGCTCAAGGTCACTCCACCTTTCTTACATATTTAGCTGAAGTGCTCATGATTAGAGTCTTGTTGCCCTGGTTTTCCTGTCTTGTCAGTGGTCAGGAAGAGATGTTCAGAATTACTGGCTTTCTCTCCCTGGTGAGTGCTTGAAGGAGAAAGAAGTGACAAGACAAGGCTGTACCAGGGGAGGTTTATACTGGATATTAGAAAAAGTTTCTTCAGTGAAAGGTGGTCAGGCATTTGAACAGCTTGCTCAGGGAAGTGGTGGAAGCGTATAAAATAAATGTGTGGCTGTGGCACTTGGTAACATGGCTTAGATGTGAACATGGGTTTACGGTGGGATTTGATGGTCTTACAGAGCTTTTCCAACTTTAGTGCTTCTATGCATTGTAGGGAACTGGGCTGTGATCTGCCTTTTCTCTACTGACACCTTAGAGCAGCCTTATTGTTACAACAGACACATTTAAGCACTGTTTTGCCAAAGGCAGAATAGTTCAGAGTTTTTATTTTCAAGTCCGAAGCTGCAATCATTATGCAAATTCTTTATATTACTTTTTCTTTAGTTGGACCAAATGTAATATGATACTGGTAAGAGTAGCAGGGCACAATGTGAATGGTACCAAATCATAGAGGGCTAACAGTATAGGATCAAAACAATACTGGTTTAGATGTCACCAAAAATGGAGAGAAATTTTATCCCCACTCCACGGAAAATCGATGAAACTAGTGACATCTGCATGTTAGTTATTAAGGTCTGCCTTGCAGAAGTGGATGAAAATTTAGAAATTCAGAAAACTGTTATTAGTGATTAGACCATGTACCCCCCTCAACCTGAGAGAAATCAGCAGTTCCAGAACAGAAACAAGTATACGAGCTCTCCCATATGATGACTGTATTTGTTCAGTAAGTACAGTCCTTGAAAGATAGGAATGGAACAGCTGTTTCTGTGGGTTAAGACTAAGGAAAAAAAAAAAAAAATTATATAAAATTATCTTGTGGGAGAAACAAAAATTAAATGCAAACCACACATAAACCAGTGATATGAAAAATATACTGCTTATTTTACAATAGAAATATTCTTATTGGTAAGAATATGGCATTGGTCGAGTTCCGGCTGTAGTGAAGTCTTGGAAATAAATGTGTGGTTTTACAGGAAACAGGCTGTCATACTGCCTTTGAGCTTGGTGTTTTTCACTTCTGGGACATAAATAATTACCAGTAATACATCATGAATAAATTTACTTTATTTGTACTTCTTAGAGTACAAATTTGTAGTGTGTCATTATTTGAAGTTTGGTGTAAGTCTCAACTGAAACATTAAACTTCTTATGAACTGGAAATCTTGGAAATCCTTCAGAGGAAGGCTTTTATTTATGATATTGTAGTCAGTGTTTCCATTATTTCCCCCTGTTTTCAGGAATTTATAACTTAGTTGTAAAATATCATTCTGGACTGAAATTTGGCATATGGGATTAAACCCAAAGAATGATGTTTTTTCCCGATTTGAAAATAAGTCTGATCACACATAAACTGGAGGATATAGAAATTATTAAGTGTGTTCTTTAGGACTTGTTTTGCCTTGTTATTATGTTGCATTGCATTGTACCATTTTCCGCAATTAATATTAATACTGTTTTTCATTCCACACTCCTGTCTCTTGGATAGAGTGATTATGGCTGTTTACCACTGAAATGTAGTATGGTTGAATGTTTCTGTAGCCCCTAGGAAACATGATGGTTACCTCTCCTGAGTAGCATAGCTCACTAGTTTGTTACATAGATGAAAAGTAAGCAGACAAAATGCCGATAGAATGCCAATTTTTGCCAACTAGACATTGCCAAAAGCCAAACAGCCAACAATAAATAAACATGCAAATAAATAAATCCCCAGACTAGGAAAAAAAACCTAAACAAACCCAAACCCAAAACAAAGCTCTAGGTGATACTAAGTAGCTTAGATGCAGCATAGCTAAGTCATTCTAGTTTGTGCAGTGAAGTATGGGATAGAGTGATACTGTAGATTTTTCATTATTTTCAAGATCCCCAGTTCTGTTCCTAGCTCAGAAAATGACAACCTTTTCAGATTCCTATTACTTTCCCACTGGAACATCACAGTAATGGTGGTCAAAGAAAAAAAAGTCTCATTTTTGAGATTAGATGCTGTTCACAACTGTACAGGAAAAATTCATGTGGCCAAAGCTCAGTTAAAGCTGGCCAGTACTGTGGGGGACAATGAAAACAGCTTTTAAAAAATATATTAGAAACAAAAGGGTGATCCAGAGATAACACTGGCTAGTTTCTTGATGAGGATGGTCACCTCACAAAAAGTAACATAGAAAAGGATATTAACCTTTTAGAGATCATTGAAAGAAGAGCCATGAAGAGGGTGAAAGGGAAGTTGTATGAAGAGCAGCTGAGGTCACTTGGTTTGTTCAGCCGGGAGAAGAGACGGCTCCAGGGGGGCCTCATTGTGGTCAGAGGAGGCACCCATCCCTTTTCCCTGGTGACCAGTGATGGGACCAGAGGGAATAGCATGAAGCTGGGTCAGGGGAGGTTTAGGTTGGATATTAGGGTAAAGTTCTTGATCTACAGGGTGGCTGAGCACTGAAACAGGCTCCCCAGGAAAGTGATTAGAGCACCAAGCCTGACAGAGTTCAAGAAGTGTTTGAACAAGACTCTCAAAAACATGGTATGAGTCTTGGGGCTGTCCAGTGCAGGTCCAGGAGATGGACTTTGATGATCCTGGTGGGTCCCTTCCAAATCAGGACATTCTACAATTTTATGGCTGTTCAGTATTAATAGCTTGGGATAAAATGTCTGAATCCATAATGAGATATTGCAAAATGATGAGAAAAGGTTGAAACAGAATTGCAGAAAATCAACACCTAATTTTGGTACATGTCTATGGATAAAGGAATACAAGTGGCAGAAATGTACACAACAAGAAATAGGGAAGAGGAATGAAAACAGTAGTATGTGGACAAAGTTAGTGAGGATGTGGCTAAACTGTCAGAGATTAAGAAGTAAACTTCAGAATTTGGGGAGGGATCAGCTAAGGAAATTAAACCTGTAGTGTTGAAAAAGGAAAAAATGTATTCACAAATGTTCCTCAAGAAGCGTAAGAAAGATCATGATTAAGACTGGTTTTATTTAATATTTTAATTTGTGCTTTGTTGATAAGGTGTGTGTGACATGAAATGAGGCATTGGCAACACAGTTAAATGATACAGACAGAGTTGACAAACTTGAAGGAAAAGGATTCTAATAATTCCTGTTTTCTTCTGCAAGATGTCTTCCCAAGAGGGAAGACAGGATGTGCTAATTAATCAGAGCAATGTGATCCAGTACTGGAAAAGGCATATGACACATAGAATAAATCAGAGATAGAGATTCAGATGAGGTTTTGGTGGGCCCTCCTTCACATTACTTACAGTTTTGACCATCCATATGTTTAGAAATGTGTTAAGCTGAAACAAGAAGGAAGCAGGAAAGACAAGATAGCTAGGGAAATGCAGAATCTGTCTTCTGAGAAGAAACTGAATAGGCATGGTATTTAACTTACTGAAATGGAGACTGGGATGAAGATTTCATTACTGTCTCTAAATGTGTTAAGGGCTTAATGCCAGAAAGGCAAAAAGCTATGATGAGGGCCAATGTTCGTATGAAAACTAGAAGCATGTAAACTAACCAAAAAAAAAAAAAAAAGAAAAAAAAAATCAGAAGAAAGTTTTTAACTGCTGGAATACTGAAGCTCCAGAACAGATTGAATAAACAAACAAACAAGTCAACATACTGTAAATGAAACTTCATAAGTTCATGAAGGATATCTTATGATATGGATGTCTGCAACAGCAGGAAAACAACCTGATGAACCACAAGGTCCTTTTTATCTTTGGTAAATGGCCTGATTTTTAAAAGTTCTTACTTCTTGCAACTTTCATTGTGTTGTTTTTCTTGAGAATGTTCATAATTTTCTGTTGAAACTCTCAGCAGCCAAGACCTGGTGACTGGAAATATTTAGTAAGTTATAGATTTACTCTATTATGAAGAATCTATTTTAGGGCTATGGCAAAGTAAACTTGCAAACGCTTATATTATTACCATGATATATGTATTTAATTTAGTGCTATGTTTGCTAGCCTGCTTATCTTGCCAGTGCAAGCCATGGAAACAAAGTAGCAAGCAGTTGACTCTTTTGCATATAATCTAAACAGCACTTGTGTTTGTTTTCTCAGCCTCCGTGACTTTCCTTTTAATCTGCCATCTGCCGGCATATATTCTCCTCCTGAGATGATCAGTGGGCAGCCTTAACTACCAGCAAGTTTTAAATAGATGCACATATATTTTAGAGCTTATTCTAGGTTTCATGAATCACAATATATATAGCTTTGTGCTTACATATACGAATGACTGATCTTAGCTAGTATCTGTAATAAATGTAACATTAATTTTTTTTAACATTGCTGGAATCTTCAGAAGATTGTGCATTTTGTGTATTACCCTTATGGTATAAGGTGAGAATTCATGATAACTACTTAGGATGAGGATAAAGAAATGTAGGTTAACTGTGGCTTAAAGGAATAGTGGAAAAAAAGAAGGGAAGCTCAGTGGAGAGTGACTGAATCCTCTGTTTTATTGCTTTTTACATTTCTGTTGGTGGGATTTACAGTCTGGCAAGCTACCACCAAATTAATGAAGTTCGTGGACTGGAATTTCACCCAGAGTGATAGTTATTTGTATTGACATGTATCACTTCCTCTATGCCCTCTGGCATTTTTTTCCCGTACCTGTGCTTTCAGGAACGCAGTATATACTTTTTCACCAGGTCTGTGAGATCCAATCTACTAAAAAAACCATCGGTATTCACCCTCTAATATTAGCTTTGATCTGCCAAACATACTTGATATCAGTGGGCAAAAAGAGGAGTGTGGGCTGAAAGTTTTCCACACTGATTTAGTATGCCATAAAAGCTTGCACAGGCCACTCCTCAGTTCCTGCATAGGCCTGCCTACACTGCAGTGAAGTTCTGACAGCTTCTACCTGGATTTAATACAAGATCAGCTAAGCAGGTGTTGATATCCTTAGCTATATTTTAAGGTCACAATTTAGAAAACCCGAGACAGTATGTCACCTGTGGTTTGCTGTCAAGGGTAGCTGAAAGGATACTTTGTCACTGCACAAAACCTGTTGATATGTGCCTTGAGTTCCTCTATTTCTAGCAAAAATGACCTGCCTGACTTTTGTCTGTTAAAGTATACACTTTCAATTGCCTTTATTTTTACTCCTTATTTTTATAAGCCTTTCTCTTATTAATCCAACATTTTGTCAAAACAGAATCATAATATTGAATCTGTAAAACAGCAATTATTTTTGTTTGGTACATTCTGACAGCCTTGCTAACTTCAGTTTTACTCATCTCTCTTTTTTTTGTTTGGATTTTTTTTGACTCATTTCTGGAAGCACCAAGTGAAAAAGCCTACTGATTTGTTCCCTAGACAAAGCGACACAAGGCAGCTTGCATTCATGCTACCAAAGAGCACTCTGAAGTAGATATGTCCTAGGCTTAGTGGTCCAAAATGGAGACTGTGAGTGAGCTAACTCTTAATCTGCATGAACAATCAGCAGTTCAGTACTTGAGTCATTCCCTGGCCCTTTTTCATTTAACAGTGCAGTTATACCTCTAAGCAATGTCTATACTAGTAAATAATGTGAACCATGGCTCATCCTCTGGCTCTGGGTGTGTGGCATGGCACAATTTGCGCCCATGTAACCAAATATTCTTTTACTTCTGTGAAGGTTACCTTCATATATAGCAATGACTGTGAGAAATCTGTGGCTTCTGCTAGCCCTAAGCTGGGAATGGCCTGGAAGACTGGTATTGAGACCAAAACTCTCAGGGAATGTAATTAATAATGATAAAGTAGATTGGTTTTGAGATGGTACTTTAGCTCTTGTCCTGTCCTTTGAATTTTGCTATCACATGCAGAAGCTATTGATCTGCCTGCAGGCTGGACCTAGATTTCCTTCAGAAGAAAACACTTCTGAGCACCTACAGCCCTTTCTATCCCATCTTTCTGAGTTTGGTGCCCTTTGCCATGCCTGTGTGCCACTGTCATTCCTGCTTTTGGCATCTAGTCCAAGATTCCCTTTGCTCCAGGCTTGTCTCTATACTTGTCTCCATCACCCACCTCTACTGTTCTCCATGTTCTGGATGAGTTTTCAAGCTCTGCCTCTAACTCCCTCCCTCCAGAAAAAAGCTTCTTTTTCTGCTCTTATCCCATTCAGCTTCCTTTTTCTTTTTTTTGCCCTCACCCTATTCCCCCCAACTTTGCCACATTTCTCCTCTAGTTCTTTCCTTGCTTTTTGCATGGCTTTCTGTCCCCATATCCCCATGCTTACCACGCCTCCATAGGCCCAGGCCCCTTGGTAGGTCTGTGGCCACTAGTGACAACCCTGTGGCCTTCCATTGTGTAGCTGGGTGTCCACAGACAGTCCCAGCTGCTCCTGCTCTCCCCATCCAAGCTACCAGTACCCAAATTTTTTCAGTGCCCCTTCCTGTGTCCGCATCTTGCACAGATGGAAGAAAAAGTCACCAGATTTACTCAATCCTTCCCCTGTACTTCTAGTGTCCTTCCCTCAGGAAAGTACATGCACATTTGGGTGAGCAGAAAGTGTAACGAGGAACTGTGCCATACCCAGGGAGGACTCCACTTTCATGGAACCATAAGGCCCGAATTTAGGCTCTGCTTTATGTAGCCTAAGTGCTGCATAGGTCTCTCTCTGTAGTGTTTCCTGTTGGCTGGGTTTAGCACAGAAAGTTTAAAAAAGAAACAAGTAAAGGGACTTCAGCAGAGATTAGAGTTCAAGACACAGAGACTACAAATCCCTGCTGAATATGTTAAAAATGTTGACTTTTGAAAATTTTAAGTGCGAACATTTCTATGCAGACATACATCACTCACAGAAAGTCGGCTTCCCCCTCTCCATTTTCCTGTCACCCCAAACCTCAAACTTTTACTTTCTGCTTAAAAACACTTGGACTTCTTCAGGAAAAGGCTGCCAGTATTTTTTCAACATTACTAAACAACAGATTTTCTTTAACCTTTTTCTCAGAAACAGCTGTACCATTTTGGATGAAACTTCCTGAAATATTTCTGCCTCAGGCAGACACCTGGCATGGAAAATTTCAGCCCAAACATTTAAGGTTTGGCAAAGCGATATGCAGCTGAAAACAGGCTTTATAATGAGAAGTGTTGGGCAACTTTAATAAGAAGCAAAATTACCGGCCTCACCCCAGTACCAATCCTAACCAATGTGCCAAGCTCTATGATAAAATACTTTGTTTAAATGAATGAAGTCTTTACATATCAAAGAACCAAAAATAACTAGGAACACAATCTTTGTCCAGATATAACAAACACTTCTGACTTACGGCTTAGGGATGTAAAGAGAACACAGCAGAGTTATAACAAAGCGTAAGATGTAATCTTCAGTTTGTGTCTGTTAAAGAAGTGTGAAGTGTGTGTCGTGTACTGACAAAGTATGTAATATCTTTCTTGCTTAGAACTTACATGTTTGAGTCATTCAAAAGTCAGATGGCTTCTTTTCTCTGAATACACCCAAAAGTTTTAGCCGGAAAACCACTTAGACATTTAGATGGCAAATCTAAGTTCTGAACACAATAACATAATTTATTAATCTTTCAGCATGTCACCGAAAATGTTTAACAACTGCTTTTTCATTTAATTTCCCCTTCCAGTACAAGAAGAACTTAATTTCCTATTTCATTTGTTCCCTTCTCTAAAATATAGTCCTGTCATGGTAGTCATGTTGTTCTTTAACCAAAAGAAGTTGTTAAATATGAAGATGTAATAAAATTTGTTCTTCTGTTCACACAGTGAAATAGCTCTATAGTTCTCATATCTGTAAAAACACATTTTAATTGTATTTTAATAGAAATAAATTTAAACAATATGAATTTATTTGTTAAAAGAGAAGTTAAGAAAAAAAAATGTAAAAAAGGAAATTGAGGTTAAGGTAATACTGATATTTCATAGCCAATCTGCATTTTGAGATATTTTGGGAGCATGTTTGGAGTGTCTGAATTCTGTTCAACATACAACTGGTGGATTTCAGACACCTAAATATCATAGAATATCTTCCGTTGCCCTTTCACAAGCAGTATGTAAACTTTGGAGACTTTAAGAAATGTAATAACACCTGGTGCTGTGCAGGGCCAGGAGCTGGACTTGGATGATCGTTGAGGCTCCCTCCCAACTCAGGACATTCTACTCTACTCTACTCTACTCTACTCTACTCTACTCTACTCTACTCTACTCTACTCTACTCTACTCTACTCTACTCTACTCTACTCTACTCTACTCTACTCTACTCTACTCTACTCTACTCTATTCTGTTCTTTGTCCTAGAGAAAGAACACAGTCCCTGAGTATGACCTTCACCTGTGAGAGAAAACTGGGTGCTCAGCTGATTAATTCATGCTTCCTTTATGCTTCACTGAAGTCAAGAAGAGGCATCATCTCTTAGATACACTTAAACCTAGCTCATTCATCAGCCCTGAGTTCAGTTCATGTAATGGGAGACGAAAACCAAGAATCTGTATCCTGTAAAGAAGAAAGGAGGATTTGTTCTTTCATTCAGTACTGGCCTGTGTCCTGGCTTATTGCTTGTCCTACTCGATCAAATGTACAAACTGCATGGAAAACAGGGTCCTGATTTTCCTCTTTCTCTGGGACTACTCTTACCAGTAGCCACAGGGAGAAAGTGGGAAAACTGAGGCTTTCCGCTGTCTTTCATTGGAACTATGTAACAATAACTTGGTAATAGAGGGAAAGTGGTCAGGCAAATTATATTGAAGCCAAAGCTCCGTATCTAAAGTAAGGGTCCTAAAATCTCATTTTAGTTGGGTCTACACTTAATATTGTAGAAAACTGTAGAAGCTAGCATGAACTGAGCTGCCTCTGTAATGTGACACCTCAGAATCTGTCCCAGTCTGCTTCTATCAATAGAAAGAACATCATCTAGATCTTGCTGTACAAACAACCCCTTTAGATAACATAATTGGAACACTGTTTCTATCACCTAGATCCGCTCAATACTGACAATGTTTAATTTCATTTTCACCAAAAGCTCATTAGATTTACAGCATGAAACTGTAACTAGTAGTAAGAGATGTTGAATCACACATCTAAAATCTGTAAATTGTGGTATTTTCCTTTGCTAATAATACCTTTAGTACATGGTGACCAATAGCACTACTTAACGTGCATTTATCCTTTAAAAAAGTACCTTTAGGGGAGAAAAAATGTACTTATATTGTCTACTTCACTGTGTCAACATATAGCACTTAAAATACTACATGAGAAAAAATAGTCAGCCCCATACAGGATTAACAAGAATATAGAAACCGTATCTTTGTCAGAACAAGGCATGTGTAACTACAATCATGGTAGAGCTTCTGACCTGTTTCGTACACCATCACTGGCAAACAGCCTTTAAAAAGTACCAGAAGCATTACACTGTGATGGAGTCAGAAGAGTGCTGGGAACAAAGAGACTCCACTTTCTGAGAAGACTGTCTGATGGGAGGGATCACCTGACTGAGAGCCATGTCACTGCAGAGATAAAGAACAAGTCTGTGGAATCAGCAAATGGATGTGTCCTGTCACGTTACAGTGGGACCAGGGAGGAGAAACTTTCTCTTTTTCTGAGTACTGAGCAAGTAATAGAAACACACATTGTGTATCACATATGGCCATGTGTATTGTATCATATGGCAGGACAAGGGACCTTGTTCTAGGAATTGCTGTTGGGATAGTCGTCAGTCAGCAGAAGAGACATCTTCCCTACTGCTAGGATGCAGCAGTGCTCAGTATCCTGAGGAGGCACCAGATCAGAGAACTTGTGACTAACTTGAATGTCTGTACAGACCTTTTACAGCTCCCATGGTACATGGGAAAATCATACAGTATAGACTGAGTGCCCTGCAATCCCCCAGACTTGGTAGAAGTGTAAAACAGTTGTCTCTAACAGCATGACTTCAACAGTCAGTTCAGCAAATGTGACTTGGGGCCTCATTACTGTGTCTCCACTTCTGACATTTATAGTTAAATGATGTTGTTGATTCCGGCAAGAGACGTTACAATTTCTCTAATTAAAGGAGGGGAAAAAACCCCAAAAAACAATCTTCTTGTTCCTTTCCAGATTGTTTCCATTTACTGCAAATAGGCATGAGTTCCTGCCTGGAAGCACTATCTGCAAACTGCAGTCAGATGTAAAAGAAGCCTAATCAAGCTTGGGAACCAGGCCTTAATTAGACTGCTTGGAAAACAGAGCAGAAGAGCAAATGAAAATTATTAACCATCACTCATGATTCCTGTTTCTAATTTTAAAGAGGAAATCATGCATTAATCAAACTCTAGCCCTAAGCTCAGAGACGTGTTTTAGAAGTATCCTGAAACAACAACAGAAACAAGAGAAAATCTTGACAGTGTTTAGAGAAAACAACTCCTGATCAGCTAGTATGTGTAGCACAATATATTTTGACATGAAATAAGTGGTGTTTCAGTATGCCTAGATTTTGTTGGATCCAAGAAAAATAAAATCAGCACCAACTGAAATGAAGGCACATGACAACAATTGGGGTTAAGCCTGCATTTTGTTAAAGGAAAACAGAAATGAAGTGTATGTTGTTTTCATGGATAAAGGAAAGATATGGAAGCATAAAAGGAACAATGCAGAAACATCACTACTATTGTGTGCTTTGGTCATAGCAAAGAAACATTTTTGGTTCACATAAAAAATATTTACTACAAGTTATTTCTGATAGAAAATAACAAACATGAGCACACATCTACATATTACCCAGAGATCACTTGAGATCATGTAATAAGATTTATCAGAACTTACCTCATAGTTTCTGTTATACTTGGACTATAAAGATAATTTTCTAATTTTTTGGCAAATTCTTGCGAGTTTTCTGGCTGTAATTCAGAAACTAACTTTTCCTGGTGGAGTCAGATTGAAGTCTTCAACTTTTGTGGAGCTCTCCAGAACGGGGAGAGAAAATGGAAAATGGAGAAAATATATAAAACTATATTAAACATTTAACCCATTCTTGTGGAAACATCACATTACAAAGAGTGCTCACTTTTTTCAAAAACAAATATCCAAGATTCTTTCTTTGAATTGCAAACAATGCTTTCTAGAACACACCAATTTCCCCCCCTAGCTGTCCAAGCATTTGCCAGGTTTTGCCTATTCAGATTTCTGAAGCTAATGGTTTCATGATCTGAAATGGCATAGCTAGAAGTGTTAAGATGGCATGCATGTTTGTGTTCCTATTGTGACTCACAGACCACAGTTATTGTTCTGTGAACAGATTAAAGTATTACTGACAAGTGAGAAAAGTACATGGATTTTTTTCATCTATCATGCTATATATGTCATGCTTTGATAGGACTAAGCAATGAAGTTCAGTGATGAAAGCTGGTGATTTGAAAGAGCATTGGTCTGGAGGAATGGGCACAGGTGAGGGTTACTAAGTGCAGAACTTAAGTGATAGTGTTGGCATGGTTTCTTCTAAAATCTAGATGAGTAGCCTCTACAGTTCTGCCCTAGGAAGAAAACATTCTGAACAAAGCAAAGGTTTTGTATTCCAGTTTGGTGGCATCTCCCTGCATGATATAATATAGATCAGAGCATTTTAGTTTTAATTGAAAAATTAAACTAGGTTTGTTTAGTTGCTTTGGCTGAAGCTTCCATTATTTCTCTTTGACTTCTAATGTGCACCCAGTTTGGGTGATGCCCTGGCTGCTAGAATTCTGTTGAAATGCTTTTACTAAATTAAAAATGACAGGATTTCAACTCCTTATTTCAGTGGATGACTAAGGACAAGATAGTACATGTGTAGTCTAAAAATTGATGCTGTTGCCTTGGAGGTGAAAGATGAAGGTTTAAATCCTCTTAGTCTGAACAAGGAGTTGGACACAGAATTCCCATCTGTGATGTGGGTGTTGTAAATGCCACACTGTTGTGCAAAAATGTAAGTAATAGAACTATAATGTTTTGTAACAAATTCGTTGACAGTTCTACTTCATTCTAGAATGAAACTTGTCTCTATGCAACCCTTTGGTTTGGTCACGTCTTATTTTAGGCTGTAGTCAGAAGCAGAGCTCAGGTGGTAGGTAGGAAGGGCATTTGTAATTCAGAACAGCACCTTTTTCTCTTTTAGATTCCTGGAGAGTTTTTATTGCACATGGCTATGCCTGGGAAGTTTTAATCACTGTATGGACAATGGAGAAAGTGGTTTAACACAATTTGAATCATTATATTATCTTATTAACACCTGTAGCTCTTTCATTTGTCATGTCTGTCCCTCTGGTTTTGAATTTGATCATTACAGCGTGGCCTTTTTTCCTGAGCAGTACCACAATAGCAGAGTCTTTTGATATCTGCCTTGTTTTCATAGTTATGGAAAAGTGCCCTGCCAAGTTTTCCTTTCAGGTTAATATACTATTCTGGGGACTACCATGTGATTTCTTGTAGTAATTATTTTTCCCTGCTTTCTTATCCTATATCTGCAGTTATCCATCAGAGCCATACAGCTATCAACACTCACAACCCAGAAGTGGAAATGAGCCTGTCACTGTTCATTCCATATTTATGTACCAATGTAACAGCCTAGTAGAAGTACAAATTTGATTTGATTTTGAGTGTGTTCCAGCATTACATACTTATGTGCCATGACCAGTGCCTCACATCTACTTACCCTATTTTTTAAATTTTCCTCTCAATTTTATCTTGGCACTCATTTTTAGTCTTTACACATTTGAAACTGTTATTGTAACTCTGTGCTTTTGGGTAGCAATCACAAAGTTCTAGGTGCTTTCCAAACATTTGAAAAGGAAAAAAAAGCTCAGTTTCTTGGCCATT
This sequence comes from Dasyornis broadbenti, assembly GCA_013397935.1. NCBI lineage: Eukaryota > Metazoa > Chordata > Aves > Passeriformes > Dasyornithidae > Dasyornis > Dasyornis broadbenti. The sequence continues at coordinate 154,301 of VZRN01004516.1, read as the reverse complement.
GTAATCATGTCCTTGCAGGTCTATCTCAATGCACCCTCTATGTGAAATATGCCCACAAGCACGTGGCTTGTTTGATTTATAGCTGCTTGTGTTTTTCCAAGTGACTTGACTGTTGAAGAACTCCAATGACTGCTCTGTTTGTGTACTTTAGCTGAAGCTGGCTCAAGCACTTAGGACTCTGCACACTGGAACAACTTATTCATAAGGTTTGGTTTTGCTTTACATTCATCTGTGTTTGGTTTGCTCCACTTTTTTTTGTCCTGCATTTGGTAATTCCAAACACTACGTCTCTTCTGTTGTTCTATCCTTTTGGTAGCTCCCCCTTGTAGATTCTCAGTGATTGAATAATGATGTCACTTCAAAACAAACTAGAAAGATATTTGTATGTTTCATTTACTCTTCTGGATTTTTGTTATTGTTCTCATTTGATGTCATTGTGGTGTTATGATGAAGGCTTGGCTGCAACTGTAATCATTAAAATAATTTAAAAAAAAATCCACAGTGATGTCAGACCATAGAAGAAAGATAACAAGCAAAGTATTTGTTTCTAAAAGGATCTTAATCTGGAACTCTGAGACCACTGCACAAACTGCCTCTGAAATAGATATAAATATATATTCCACAAATAAGACCTAGTTTCTCACACAAAGTAAGTGCTTATTGCTTCTCCTTGTGGTTGTTTTATCAGACTTTTCCATATTTTGAGCTTTATAAGGCTGCATTCACACTTCTGTTGCATTCTCTGGTGAAGGCTGATGTCCTAACCTACCAATTATCCAGATTGTCATTTGTTTGGAATTTGCTCTTGCTCCTACCAAGACTCTGAGCACAGCTTTGCTTTGCAAGGAAACTGGGATGTGGAGAGGGTATACATGTAGGCTGCAGCCTTGCAGGAGCTGTAGTGTCATCTGAATTGGGGACTGGAAAGGGCTCCTTGCTAATCATGATACAGCTGCTTACAGCAGACATTTGTACAGCAATCAAGCATACAGCATGACTGCTGAAACCATATAGGAAGAGCTTTGGAATGCGACTGTTAAATTTTAATTAAGGGAAAAGAACTAAATGTATTTTGCAGCAGAAAAATGTATATATTTTTAAATGAGAATTATTCAAGGAGGCTCTGTTAATACTGAAGGGGCTTATAATACACTCAAGCATTCTGTTGTATTTGGGGACCTTAGGACAGGAAGCAGAAAATCCTCAGAATTGTGGCATTAGTTTACAGAGTGGAAAGTTGTTTTTCAAGCTGGAACTGGTCACTGAGACTTTGTCTAAATGATAAGTCAAAGAGAGCTGGGAGTTGGTCTAGTCAGTGTAGATGCTCAGGACTACTCCTTTCGGGAGAAGATATATCATACAGGAAGCAGCTTTGAATGGTCCATAACAGTTGTAGGAGCAAGGCAGTAATGAAGTGATGTGGACAACAATGGGTCCAGTGTTTGAGGTTGATTTCTGGCCTGACTTTATTTACCAGTAGAGAGAAAGCCTTATAAGTCTGGCTGCATCCTTCACATCTCAAGCTGGACTTAGTGCTGCCATATGGAAGATGGGTTCCAAGCAGCTAATCTATGTAGACTGCAGAAGAGGTAGAGACTTTAGCCATTTTTACAAATCAATTAGCAAAATCTCAGGAACAGGGCTTTGGAGTGCTCACCTGAGATATGCCATGTTTGCTTTATTGCTCTATTGCAGAATTTCTCCCTGACCTAGGAGAAAGTAGCTTCTGTGAAAATATTTTGCCCATCAGTAAAATGAAAACTGCAGTACTTCTGAGGTGTTGCCATGCTTTGGAAACAGGGATTCTACAAATTCTTTAGGTAGGTGGACACAGAGACTCCTGTAGCAGGGAGATTTCCAGAGCTGATTCAGACTATCTGTGCAGTCTACCAGGAAGGGTTATTTCCAAGTTCAGAGCCAAACTTGTTCTTAGAAACAAGATTTAGGCAATAAGGAGATGACCTCACTGAAAGAAATGGAAGAGGTACATCATGTACAAACTTTCTTTCTCTTTATTTCAGAATGAAGGAAACTTTTGTGGTGTTCAAATACACTCCTTTTCCGACTTATCTGCCAGGGATATATTACCATCTTACATTTTCTTTTTTTTAACTTTCACTTATAAATCATTTTAAAACAAGACAGAAGCAGCAGATAGCACAAAGTGTAATAAAATCATTCAGAACTTGATTAAAAAATGAAAGGAAAAATTTATGGCAAAGAATGCTGGAAACTCCATTTCAACATTTGCACACAAGGGAAGGAATGATATTTGTTATTTCTCTCTACTCTTTCCGTGCGTTCTGCTTTTTCTTATGTCTAAAGAGTGCTTTACATTGATGTTACTTGAGCTGAGGAAGGTCTTTGCAAACCAACAAACAGAAGTGCTTAAAGACTGCCTTGCATATGGCAACCTGCATTCCTGCTGTTGACTGCTCTGCTGCAGGGGCTGCTACTGCTGTCTCCGTGTTGGTATCGACAGGCCCGTTAGGCAGGCTGGCTTTGATCTAGCTTTTAAGTACCTTTGCTGTAACACAAACCGACTTTATTGGACCAATTAAAATTGCAGTCTTCCCTTCTTATCTCCATAGGGTAGACCAGAGATGGAGGAAACTTAAGCATTTTCATTTGTATTGGATTTATGAATTCTTGTTTGATGTCTTAAACTTGAGTTTATAAAGTGCAATTTGCTTTGACCCTTCTTGTCTTTTACGTAATAAATATTTTAAGACCAAGGATTAAAAAGTGTTAGTTGGAGATATGTCATTTTACTTAAAGCTCTTTTTACAACATTGATTATAAATGTACTTTAATTGGTCAAATATCAGTAAAATTGCATAATTTGTTTAAAATTGCTTGTGACATTTTGCTAAAATGGAGTTTTGAAAATATGACATTTAGAGAAGACCAAAGTGAAAATAAGATCAGAGGCGATTTTATAAGTGTCTTTAAGATAAAAAAGTTGTCATCCTGACATCCATCCTGTGCCAGAATTATGTGGCTCCAGAATGTGCAATGAACCATGTCAGATTAAATACCTAGTGATAGTTAATATTATTTTTATATTATTATTGTTTTCAACAATATCAGCTCATGGTGTGGCTGCTGTTCCACCAAGCAGAAGCTAGTGCTGGTACAAATGCAGTACCTGAACTGATTCCCATTTTGAGGGGCAGCATAGTTTCAGAAGGACTTTAGCAGCTCAGGCCACAGCACTTCTATTCTTGAGCATAAGCACCAGTCCTGATGAAATTCTCACTGACCCTGGTGAAAGCAGTCCTGGTTTCTAATTACAAGCTTAAAGTACAAGTGTAGTAATCTATCTTGGTTTACTGATGTTGTGTAAAATGCATGTATCCTTTTCTTATTGCTCCCATATTATTAAAGTTTCATGTGCAGAGAAGGAAAGGGACAAGTCAAGGACATTTAACACAAAGGAACTGTGCTTGTTAAATGCGGTGTTATAACTGCCCTGAGACTGTTGGTTTTGATGACTTAGAGAAAACATTTCTTAATGTGAATGTCCATTATCAGCCTGCACGTGTAAAAGCCTAAATATTACCTCTCTCCTGCCTGTCTCTAAGCATTTCTCAAGGACTTGCTAGTCATTGCTTGTTACAACTATAAGCTACTTGTAAATTACGTAGTAATATAATTTTCCTAGGCACTGGAATTCAGCTCTTCTTTTGAGCTCCATTCCCTCTCGTGTTTTTGGCAGAGCAGGTCTCAATCTCCCAGATATTCCCCAGGCTTAAGAATGGGTATTCAAACAGATGAGGGACTATTTCCAATTGTCAATCTGGCTGTGGCCATGATGTTTCAACAAGGAGGAGAATGTAACAGACTTGGACAATTCCGCATCAGTGGATCTCATGGCTAGAGAACATTTTGGCACACAGTTATTTATTGGTACTGATGTGCAAGCTGATGATAATCCTGTCCTGTCTTTCAGGGCTTTCTGCTCTAGACTTGTGTCATGCTGATGATTTCAGGTTTTAAAATGCAGTGTATTTATAAGAATAAAATATACATTGGAGGAGGGATTTTAATATAAGATGTTGCTGAGATATCACCGTATTCAAAAGGATTGTTTTATATAACAGGAGGTCTCAAGAAGCTCAATAAGTCAATTTTGGTGAATTTTATGTTGTGTTATCATTCTGAAATACTTAAAGGAAATCAAGATGCAAAGAAGTAAGACTTTTTCATTGTCCTCAGTAAGCCTATTCATGGTAACAGCAGGGTGCAGTTCTTTTGCAGAGGAGGTGGTTTTTAGTTTGGTGTTGTGTTTTTTCCTTCATTAGGAAATCTAAAGAAACTACTCTGCAGATTTTGTCCCTAAGTATGTGATGTATTTGCAGCTTTGTAACAGTCATAAATTACAATGGAAGTTTTCTTAATTCTAGATTCACAACCTTCTGCATTTTTAATTTTTTCTATGGAATCATAGCCCTGTCAACTTTTGACACAACCCATTTGCTAATCATTGATGTGACTACAGCCCCTTCTGGATAATGCTATCTATCCTCACTTGTTTGCTGTAAAGGGGTGGTTTTGTTTTTGCTAAATTGACTAGGAAATACTTAGGAAGGAAAATTTAAAATACTTTTTAATTGTGGCTAAAAGGCATCCTAATACAAGTCAGAAACTGCTTTCAAAGGTATCTACTTGTATTTTCCCTTGTCATATTTGTCTTTAAATTAGCAAAACCAGTGGCAACTGCTGGTGTACTAATTCCTATTTCTCTTCTATAGAATAATCAGATATTTTCCTCACAACTAGTTTTCAGATAAGCTGAACTTGTGTGAAATTTGCAGAAAGTCAAAACAGAGTGGCCCTAAAAACAAAGGTTACCTAATATTTACTTGATAGACATCATATAGACCTATATTTTAGTTCATTTTCTTTATTAAAAATACTTTAAGGCACATATCAGATTGGTGGGCAATGAATAGTTACTAAAGCACATTTTGAGGAAAGAAAAGAGGAAGACTATGTCATTGCATTTTAAAAAAAGATTTTGCAATCTGTGTCTCAATAGTATTCTTTATATTCTCAAAACCCAAGATCTATCATTTCAGAATAATTACTAATGTAATTTATGTTCATTATGCCAAAGCTTTGTACAAATTCAAGTTAGAAGAGGTATCTCAGGAAACTGACATTCATTAGCTGCATGCATCAACAATGTGGTCAAGCACTGTTCAGGTTCTTCTATGAAAAGTCTTCCTTGACTAGAATTTAGTGTGGGAACAATAGTGTGAAAACCAGAAAAAGGATTTTTACAAACAAGATGGCTTCTTGTGATCCATGGTGATCAAACATACTGATGGTCGTCTGGCTTTCCTTCATATATTTATACTCCCTTTCTCTGTCTTAATAACTTTTCTATAAAAACAAACCCATAAGCAATCTGGATTCCCACAGTTCAAAGAATTCAATTTTAAAAGTTGGAGAAAGAAGCATGTTTTTATTGTAAATGCCAGTGCGATGCAGCATCAGTGCATGCTCCTGTTGGGTGACACCACAGGTAGGACAAGCCTCACCTGGCTCTGGCCATCTCAGTGTCTCTGGTTCTGGAGGAAATACATCCTGGAGGAGGTCATGGGACTCCACTGAATGAAGAGTTTTACTGAGTCAAACATCTTGTGACTAATTCCCTTGTCTGCTTTTAGAAAACGCTAAGATTTGGCCAATAAATTGTCCCACCATAAGCGTTTCCCAGAACTCTGGCTACATCCAATTTAGTTTGTATTTCAATAATAAAGTAAAAGAATAACAGAGGCTCAAGGCACAGTTTTCAGTAGGAATGTAGCAATGTGTAACTAACATTTATCTCATCTACAAAGTTTTCTGCTACAGTAATAATGACCTATATAGCAAGAAGTCATTTGCAGACTGTATTCGTGTGCATTCTATATTGTCTACAGTATTGCCTGGAAGTAGGAGGAAAGAATCACTCTACAGTTTGGTTGAATATCAAGGATAAGATTAATCAGCTCAAATAACACTGCTGTTTAGATAGCAAGAACTTCTTCCAAGGTTGTGAAATACTTGTATAGCTCAGCAGCTGGAAAATATCTTCAGATGCTTCCACACTATTTATATTCTGTTTGTAGGAAGAGAACTTTATTAATTTTCTTTGTCACTGGAAACTTTCTGGAGAGTTTAAGGCAATCTTGATATCATTGCCTCTTTGAGAGAGATCAAGATGTTAGAGGATTTGTCTGCAAGTCATAAATGTTATGCCTTTCTCTGATCAAATGTTTGCAGTATATTTTTATAGATAAGAGTTCAATTAAAAATTTAAAAAGAACAAAATAATTGTGCTCATGAACCACCAGGACATGCAAATTCTGAAATACAAAAATAACATCTTTTTAAATGCCTAGGTATAGTTTTTAATGTGTGTCATACATAGAGAATAGGAAGGCATCAAGATATCAATGCTACATCAGTGCACACCACAATCATATTTAGTCTATTAGTTTCACAAAACAAAACTTCTTCTTCCTGTATTGAAAACCTAAAATTCCATAATCACTGCTAATTCAAAGTTAGTAAATGCCTAATAAATAAACTGTGCTATCCACTAAATTTATGTTTGTTCTTCCATGAATTTACAAATACAACTTAAAATTTCTTCCTCTTATTTTGCTAGGTTGAACATAGAGACTGAACTTTTTCTCAAACCTGACAAACAAACATTTACTGATAGCCAGCTGTTCCTTAAGAGTCAGGAGCCAAAGGAAACAGTACAATCAGCCAGTGCCCAAACTCATGGAGAAGCAAGGTGAGCAGGAGAGACTAAGACATAGTGGCCAGCTCCAAGTCCAGATCATGAAGAAGCATCACTGTGATGAGACAGATCTGAGGTCAAGGAGAAAGTCAGGCTGGATTTTTTTTTTTCCATGTGTTCACCAGTCTTCATCATTGTCATCATTACAAGGAGTGCTGCACTTCCTAGAGCTTATGTCAGAGCTTCATTAGGCAGAAAGACACTATGCTCTTTCCTCTAAACCTATGGGGTGAATTAAAAACATAGAGAGAATTTGTGGGAACCAGGGATTAGTATTGTGCCCATTTTAATAAGTGGAAGTATGATCATGTGAATTATCTGTTGTTGTCCTTGGAATCAGAGGTTCAGGAGGCAATGTTCAATTTTTCTCTGCAGTTGCCCTTCCTGGAGTAGAATCCTCACCACCCTCATAAGTAAAGAATTTCTTCCTAATATCTAATCCAACCCTATCCTCTCTCAATTTAAAAGCATTACCCCCTTCTCTATCATTATATGCTCCCTCTGTAGTCCTCTCCAACTTTCTCATAGGCTCCTTTCAGGTACTGAAAGGCTGTAATGAGATTCCCTGCAGCCTTCTCTTCTTCAGCCTGAAAACTCCAACTTTCTCAGCCTGTCTTCACAGAAGAGGTGTTTGCATCTGCTGGTCATCTTTGTCTTCCTATTCTGGACTCACTCCTGCAGGTTCACATTGTTCTTGTGCTGGAGGACCCAGAGTTGGATGCAGTACTCCAGGTGGGGTCTCACAAGGATGGAATAGAGGGACAGAATCACCTGCCTTGACCTGTTGGCCATGCCTCTTTAGATGCAGCTCAAGATAAGTTTGCTTTCCAGGCAGAAAATGCACATTGCTGGCTCATGTCAAACTTCTTTTTCACCAATGTCCCCAAGTCTTTCTCCCCAGGGCTGTTCTCAATCCGTTCTCTGCCCAACCTGTACTTGTGAATGGGATTGCTCCAACGCAGGGGCAAGACCCTGCGCTTGACCTCCTTGAACTTCATGAGATTTGCATGGGCTCACGTCTCAAGCCTGTCAAGGTCCTTCTGCGTGGCATCCCTTCTGTCCAGTGTGTCAACTGCACTGCACAGATTTGTGCCATTGGTAAACTTGCTGAGGGTGTGCTCAATGCTACTGTCCTTGTCACCACCAAAGGTGCCTAAAGAGGTGTGCTGCACATTTCCATGTAGATGGAAAGGGAAGGAGGGAGTAAAATTTTTAAATTTTACTTTTGAAATTAAGTGTTAGAAACAATATGTCCCTTATGGAAGAACATAGTAGCCTATTTAATTCTTGAATATACTATGAAGTGATAGTTTGTCAAAACCATATAAAGCCTTTTATATACTCTTTTAACCTATTTCTACCTGGCCTATTTTTACATCTACTTAAACCTATCTATCTCATACAGTATGAAGTTTGCCTCCATCTTTGATACTTACGTAAGTTAGATAAGATACTTGGATACTTAAGCTTTGGATTTGGTGAGAATTGAATCAGATAGAAAAGGGGACATTTTTAACACAATTAATTTAGGACATTTGAACATAAATATTGTATTCTATATAAGTTTTGAACTAATTAACTGTGTTTATTCTGCAATGAGCTCAAAGAATGCTCATATAGCACTATTATTAAGGCTTGCAAGAATATATTTTAACTGCAGAAAATAATCTTCCTATAACATATTCATTGATATTTCTCAAAACTTTTAGCTTAGCTTTTAACAATGGCATAATATTGGTCTGTTAGAAGGGAAGAGGCTTTCAAATAAACATTCTTCACATGCTCCACCAAAACCACTAAATGGTTTCTTCCGGTTTCATGTAAGACAGCAGGAGTATTATGCATTTAACTGTGCTCTTAATTCTAATTCTGAGGCAGCTACAAAATGTTTTCTAAAGGCAGTCTGTTCTGATTTTTTTTTTT
>VZRN01004516.1:105493-145541 GCA_013397935.1 Dasyornis broadbenti | reverse complement strand
TTTTTTTTTTTTGGTGTTAGATAAGTAAGAGTCCTCAGCACAGCTTTATGGAATTACAGGCTGTGAGGCAAGCATTTTGCATGTCAAACAAATTTGCAACAGACTTCAAGGAAGTCGGGAGCCATCATGCAAAAGAATTTCATAAAACTCAACTGACTTCAACTGAAATCAATAGGAGACTTTCCTTTGACTTCAATGAGAGTTGAAACAGATGCAGAAGGGGCACTTTATAAGGAGAGAAAACTAGTTCATTTATATTTTTGTACATAATTAAAGAAGTATTCCATTATTCACATATATGAATGCCAACTTGTTGTACCATGTCTTTCATGATTAACAATGGTTGGATAATATCCAAATGAAAATTCTGGCTACTTCTGGCTATCTGGCTTAAATGCAATGAAACATAATGTGCCAGATTCTTGCAATACCATATGTGTATGCCAAGGATGATCTTTCTACATTATATCCAGTTATTTTACATGGGATGAGTTTGGAAAGGCAGGACTCATTAAGGAACATCCACAATGTTATTAGGAAATATTTTTATCATTCAGTGGTGTCAGTGTAACATGTTCAGCAAAAAACCTTACACTGATTATAAGGACCTACGAACATTACTTCACACATTGCCTAAACTTCCACAAGAATAGCCTCTTCTGTAGCCAGAATACTTGAAGGCACACTCTGAACGGAACCATACTGCCCTCTGTCCCACAAATTCTCAGAAACAGATGTGCAAATACATGTAATGTTGTGTAGTCTTATGCAGTTCACTAAAACTACTTTATCTTTGCTCTGTGCTTTAGTCAAAAGTATTTACCTCTTCCACACGTATTGTTATATAATATTCCAGTGTATCACTGTGGCAGTGATAAAACTTTTATATTGCATGCAGACATATTTCAGGTATTTTATTTTAAGCATCCACTAAAATATTGTTTCTAGACTGTGGCTAGTTTAGCCATACTGTCACTGTTTCTCCTTCCTGTATCATGTTAAACACAAAATCTTACTCTTCAATAAGAGTGTCTCACAGTCTTGTCTCCCTAATATTCCTTATCTATCTTAGTATCTAAACATAGATTTCTTTTCTCCCATTGGCTGCAACACTAAAACTCTGCCTGTAATAGGCAGAAGGAAACATTTCTATATTTTTCCCCTGCTGCTCCTGATAGTTGGAAAGTGCTGTCTTCAATCGCCTGGAAAGCCTCAGTAACCTTTCTTCAAATCCTTGTTAAAACTTCATTATTCTGATTTCTTAAAAAAAGAAAAAAAAAAAAAAAACAACCAAAAAACCAGATAAAAAGCAAACAAGCTTCTGGAAGAATATGGCTGCCTGAGTGTAAAAGTTTGTTATGGAAATACAAAACAAGTGCTACTTTTTATTTTCTGGGCAACTTGAGCCTATTGGATTAATTTGCACGCTGACGTTTGAGGTCCATACATTTTATTTTCTTCCTGGGCACAGTAGACCAACCTTGATGGCAAGTGTCAGTCAAAAAATGTTAATGTCAGAGGAAAGATGACCTCATAAAGAGAAAACAAAGTACAGATTTGTTCTGATGGATTTGATGGAATCTCTTCAGAAGTTGCATTTTGGTTCCAGCTGATCACATTCCTCCTGTTGTTCATCTCAGTGATCACATTTGCCATTGCACAGCAAGAGACACATTTATTTATAATAGCTGATAAAATAAGAACTATATTTGCTTATCTTTTTGTAGTTACAAGATGAAACCATTTAGCCAGTGCTTAAGAACTTCCAGAAAAGAACAAAATCCTTAATAATTTTATTTTCAAGCTTAATTCAGGATGATACCAGGATTTAATACCCTACCTTCAATCTAACAAGGGATGTTTTTGCAGTTACCTCAATGTTTGCAAGGCTGTGTGACTCATGAGCAAATTACTTTCATGGTTGCGTTGCATTTACACAAGTCAGCATGTGAATTTTACATGTAGATCAACAAGATGGGACAGATTTAGGTGTGGGCATATTTATATAAGGGATTTGAATATGGGCATGGAAGAGCAGAAAGCAAAATATCGGCATTGGTACATTTTCTACTTCAGGCAGAAATTGCTCACAATCATATTGATGAAACTTTAAAGAGACTAAATTCATACAAGGCATTAAATAGGATTTTGTCAGAGAGTTTGTGGTAGAAGCACCTGAAAGCCAGTGACATCCCAAATCCTTAACTAAATATGGATTTATGACATGTGTTAATCCTTCACTTACAGCAAATGATGTGGACCTCATCTGAAAGATGGCAACCAGCCACATTAGCCTCTCCAGTGAGTACAAAATGCCACTGAGCTTTAGAGTGTAAAGGGAAACTACATGCACACAGTTCAAACAGAAATAAAACACAGCACATTTTGCAGTGTCTCCAGCTAATACAACACATGTGCACAACATGGCATATTGATGTAACTCACAGCAGGGAGGCAGCTCTTAGTTTTACACCGAAAATTCATTGCTTAAGAGGGTGAGGAGTGGGCACAGAACTTTGGTAATTAGGAAGATATTGCTTAAAGGATACGAAGATGATGAAGAACCCAAGCTAATAAAATTTAGATGAAAAGGAGATTGAGCAAAGATTCAGTTAAGTTATAATTTCTACCTATGACTTCTTCTCACCTTCCCAAACTTTTTATTCAATGTTTACTTCATTTATTCAGAAGGTTAACCTTTAAAAGGAGAAAGACATTAAAAAAAAAAAAAAAAAAGCTATGTCTTAATTAAGAGTACAGGATTACGTAAGACCAGAAATCACTCAAGTCAGTACAAATTTGGATATTAAGAATGTAGCTTGTACATCACACCATTTTTAAAGGAAATTCTTTTTTTTTTCCTCCTTCATATTTCATGCCAGAAATAGCTTATAAACTAAGAAAAATGGAATCATCCAAGAGCTCACCTTGCATTTCGTCTTCTATACTATGACAAAAAGGCTGACACTGTGGGATCTGTTGTTACCGAGTATCTTAAGAAACCTGGCTACTGCTCACAGTTGCTGATAGAAAGACAAGTGTTCTTTTTTACTTGCAAGGAATGGTTATGTAGGTGAGAAAAGAAACTGTGGGAGTATTTAAAAGCCAATTCTTTTGCAACAGAGAAAACAAAAGGATAATCCTACCCTCAATCATGCATCTTTCAATGTGTAACTTGTTCATCGGGCCATTTTCCAATTTGAAATATTTTCTTTGAATGTAATTTTGTGCTCTTGGTTTTGACAGAATTGCAAAAAATCCCCTGCCACACGTTACTTTCAGTAGATCTCTAAACTGTTTGTCATCAACTTAAATATTGTTCCTTGCCTACGCTTCTCTGCTAGTTATTCCAAACTGGAACTCTCTAGTTTGACATTTGATCTTCGACATTTATTTTGCTGAGTTCATTGTTCCATATTTTTTCATGGCTTCTGAAGAACAGTGATGTTTTGGTGTTTTGGAGGGCCTTGCTTTGTTTGTGCTGGCTTCAACTGCATTTGCAAATAAATTAAACATTAAGGTAAACTCTTGGAAATAAATTCACTCTGAATGGAATGTGACAGAACAGAATTTCACGTGTTCTACTTTTTCGATAGAGGTGCTCCATAGGATGACTGACAGGGAATAGACCAATCTAGAAAAGCAAGGCAATGGAAGAGGAATATGCAACTCTAGCAATATTGCAGTTGTTAGTTGTCATGTAATCCTGTATATGAGCCTGATATCAAAATGGGTAACTTTTTGGTTGGAGAGTGTTGATGGTGCTACTGCTCTGGCTGTCCCCCAGTGCAGGGGCAGGAGCACTGCGCAGAGCCCTGAGCACCCTCCTGATGTGGAAGGGCTGTTGTGTGGAGGATGTACATGAGGGATTGGGTTGTAAATGCTCAAAGAACCACCTGTTCCATGCCACAAGTCCCAGAAAGTGTCCAATGCCATTCTTTCAATTTCTCTGGTTTCTTCATATTGGAAAAACAGATTTGCTGGCTGCTGCGTGCTTATCTCCATTATACTCTGTGTGGCCAGGTCCTCATGATATATGTGCTCAGCTGTCCCCAGCAGAGCCAGGACATTGTCTGTGGGATGGTGTGGGACAGATCCCTGGAACACAAGCACAGCCTCACTCAGGACCTCATGCAAAATGCTTTCAGCTGTGTTGAACAGAGCCTGGCTGCAGCCTGTGAAGCAGTGCATGGCAGGGAGCTGTCTGTCTGACCCTGTTGCTGTCTCCTGCTCTCTGAAGGTAGAAGTTTCTGCCTTTGCTGCCTTTTCTGCCTTGGGAGTAAGACACATGTAGTCCTCTTTCTGCAGTGCTGCCTGTGACTGTCTGTAGTCCACCTGTGGGCAGGAGGAGGTGTGGGATGGAAGCTGCAGCTTTGGAACAGCTGCAAGCTTGGCCCTGGTTTTCAGGCATCTCTGTGTGGTCCCATTCCACCCCTGGCCTCTTTCTCCTGCCCTGTCCTTCACCAAGTGCCTCCTCCACAGGCTTGGCAGCTCCTTGACAGGCTGAGAGTTGGAGTTCATCTTCGTCTCCAGAGGCATCTCTGGTGTCCTTTGCCACAGAGGCACCCAGGGAAGATGCTGTGTCCCGAGCGAGGTGCTCTCCTGGGAGTGGGGACCCCAGGCCTCTCCACTCCTTAAATACTGCCATAGTCAGGGCAGGGCCTTGAGGTGTCACAATGGCGTCTGGGCATGATATGGTTCTAGAAAGGAGCCTGGAACTCTCCTGTCAAAAAAGGCCACAGCCCAGCACCCCTACAACAGCAGAACCATCTGAGACTGTTTGGAAATAGTTGGAAACAGCTGGAACTGGTATGGGAACACCCCTGCTTTCCCCTTACAGAGGCCACATCTGGCCCAAGCCAACAACTCCCACACAGCCACAGTGCCCATGGCCTCCGCAGAGCTCAGCCCTGTCTGCATTCAGGACCTTGGAGTGCCACTGCCCTGGGCAAGCAGCTGTGGGGCGGGGGCCATGGGGACAGTGCCGGTGTCCTGGGACATGGTCACAGTGTTGCTGCCCTGATGGGGACCTGGGGACACTGGCCTTAGAATGGAGCCCTGTGGAACCCCACTTTGACTGGTCAGCAGCCTGATGTAAGCCATTTACCATAAGGTTTAGTGCCTGACCAGTGAGCCAGCTGCTCGCCCACCGCATGGTATTGATCCAGCTGTGTGCTGGACAGTTTGTGCAGAAGGATATACTGTGAGAGAGAGTGTCAAAATCTTTACTGAAATCCAAAAAGATTTCATCTGGCTTCCTTTGGTCAGCTAGGTGAGGAACCTTTTCCTAAAAGGAAATGGAATGTGTCAAGCAGGACTTTCCTGTGGTGAACCTGTGCTGACTGTGACCAGTGCCTGTGGAGAGTTTCAGGTGTTATTCCAGAACTCACAGAATAATCGTCTCCATAATTCTGCAAAGCACTGAGTGGAGACTGACAGGTCTGTGGTGACCAGGGTCACCCTGTTTGTCCTTCTTGAAGATTGGGACATTTGCCAGCTTTCAGTCTCCTGGGACCTCTTAGATCTCTACGATTCTTGAAAAATCCTTGAGAGGTTTCACAATGACATCTACCAGATCTTTGGCTACCCTGGGATGAATCTCAATAGGCCCCATAGACTTACAGGGAACCAGCTGGAGCAGAAAATCCCACCCAAGTTTGGGCCTTGGCTGGAAGTTTCTCATTCTCACAGTCATGGTTGCCCAGCTCAGGGCTTGGGGGTGGTCCCAAAGCTATCATTGGTGTTGAAGACCAAGGCAAGGAAAGAATTAAACATCTCTGCCTTGAATATGTCCCTGTTTGTGAGGTGATCATGGTCATCATGTAACGAGCCAATGTTATTTCCTGACTGCATTTTGCTATTGTGTTATACTTTTAATTTGATACTTTGATTGACCCCCATAGCCTAATCTGATCAGTTTCCTAAAAATTGCAGCAACGTGAGACCAAGAAAAACATGCTGGATCAGAGTCCAGTCCCTTTTTCTTATAATCACTACAACATATAGTATCTTTTCACTGAGTTAATACATCCCTTATAGTCCAAATGTTCCTGCTGATAAAGATATAGTACAGTATATTCAGCCTTTGTACATTTATTTAAAATGAGTATTTCTAAATCAACACATTAACGCATAGGCATAGAAAATACTCCTTTAGTAGAATAACGATATGCTGATAAACTTCAGCCAGAGGAAGTCTGAAATAAAGCTCAGTGCTTATTTTATCTGCATGTTTTCTCTAAAAAATCATTGCATATTTGAACCAGAATAGTTGATGGGGGCAATTGCTTTTGCCTGAACTTCTGAAAATGAAAAGGGATCGTGGTGTTTTTAAAAGGATTGTTAAGAAAGTCTTGTATGTTAATCACTGGGAGCATGTGCAAGTGTGTTTCTTCATCCATGTGTACACCAATATATGTGACAGAAAGAGAGAGAGGGGCAGAAAATGAGAAGGGAAAGAGGATGAGAGCTTTGAAAAGGGTATGAGCCAACACCTTCTGAATGCTGAGAGAAGAAATAATGAATTCTGAAAGTTTTTTAAAGCTGTGCTAGCTAGAAGAGCGTTGATGTAGTTTTATCTGGAACTCTACATGCGAATATCAGAATGTGCAATGGCATTTTAGACTGGTCTTAATGGATAGCTGAGTTTTACAATATCCATTAATAGTTTGCGATATACAGAAATAGACTGGAAGAAGAAAACCCTGTTAATATACCAGCTTGGTTTGAAAAGAGATACAAAGACTAGAAATCCCACTATATTGATTTATTTAATTTCAGCACAATTTAGACAACATAGTCTAGCCCTGTTGAGGATTGGGTTTCTGGCTGGTAAGTGTATTTTATTCCAACTCTTTAAGTACCAGGATAGTCCTCCTTCCTCTTTCTCTGCATTACAGCAATCATATCAGACATGGATTTGCCATTATTTGTAAATCACGAAGGAGCCTTAGTTTAGGGCAGAAGCCTGGTGTGTTGAAATTTTAGATGGACCGAAAGCAAGTGTGTTAGTGTAATAAAACATTTCTCATGAACTTATGAACCTGTAGCTCTTACAGATTTGTCTCTCATGGTTTACTGTAAAAATTGTATGTATACTTTCTTTACTAAGTATCTGTCAAAATGATGCATCTCTTTCATATAAAATATATCTCCAGATGCATCCAAATATAAGATGTGTCTAAGGATGCAAGGAACATGGTAAAAGGAGAAAATGTATCTACATGCTTTAAATAACACTGATGAGTGCCATCTATCCCTCTTTTTAATGAAAGAAAACTGTTGTTTAGTCAAAAGCCTCTGTCATCAATGAAATTCATATAAATTCACAATCATTTGAGCAGCCAGTTTTCCCAATCACTCTGATCAGATTACAATAAAATCATTGTGACATATTGTCATGGAGTTTTCAGCGTGAACATGCTAAATATTTGACAGAAAAACTATTTCAGAAATCTAAAAGAAATTTAAATAAATGATGAATTGTCTTTAATGCAGCTTCCAAGCTTTAATCTTAGGTTCCCAAATGACATGAGCACAACTGTAGAGTACTGAGAAAAAATAAGTTTTTAATGAACCCCTTTAAAAATTTGTTGTAAAAGATCTCAGATCAGCAAAATGCTGAAACAGTTTTTAAGTATCATTAAAATAGACAGGATCTAAACATGAACTTAAGTGGTTTGCTAAGAGGATAGCTTCTGATTTGGGCTATTAACCAAGGCATTGTTCTTAAATAATACTGTGAAGTTATTTAAACTCATTGTCCTGAACAAAAAGCCTAAGATTTTAATAGGAGAAGGAACTTCTTCTGTTAAAGAGAGTGTTAGGGTTTTTTTTTTTTTTTTTAATATATTTCCATGGGATTAAAACTATATTTGTAGATTATAACATTCTAACAGATAGACTGAAAAGGAAATCTTAGAAATTCCTTAAAAAAATTTAAGAAAACAGTAATCTTCATCTTTCTGTTAGTCCAAACCCTTAAAAGTAGCAGTCTTGGTACAAAGATAGCTTGGTTTTATGTGAAGGACATTAGAACAGTGACCATATGTTTCTAAAGACATTTTATAATGCCCTAAAGACATTTTGAAATGCCTTAAACACATTGTATAAAAAAAAAAATCCTTGGTGGAGAAAGATTTCTATTGTCATTTTTGTAGAATGCTGTACTTAACTCATTCTTGAGTGATGAGACCACCTGAATCTCATTCTGTCTTTTGCTTTAATATTTGCTCCTTCCAAATGCAATATCCTTTAAGTCCCTGTTTCTGACCTGTCTCCTTCCTGTCTCCCCCTTCAGAAGACAAAAGTCGTTGTCCAAAACAGCAGTTTTTGTCACATATCCTTATCTCAGTGTTTCAGCCTAAGCACAACAAACCTAATGCATCTTTGAGATGTTAAAATGCCCCAGAAGCCATGTACCTAGAGTGTGTTGGACTTGAAGATGTGCCGGTCAACTTTGCCCAAGAAATGTAAAATTATTCCAGGTGTTAAGCATCTTATTCTATGCTGCTAGTCACGTTGGATGATCAGTAATCTAAGAATATGAAAAAATTGCTGAATTCTACATTTTTGCTTGGAGGAAGAAAATGTGTCTTGCTACAGACATGGGGTACTATGTCTTGGTGTGAGGGAGAACACAGAGTGGGCTAAGGCTTCCTACACCAACTTTGCTTCCTGCCACTGTTTTTGATTCAATCCCATGCCAATAAGAAATTCTATCCTTAGAGAGAGAGAAGAATGATAATGAGAGGGAAACCAACATATCTTGATTTTATGTACATCACTGGTTTTGTTTTTTATTTACAAAGAGAATGTATGCCTGCTACTAGTACATAGGTATCAATATGTCCTTTCACTGTACACAAACTTGAAAAAAAAAATTTCCATGGGAAAATGTCTAGCTTACTGAACAGGACATGAAGTAGGACTATATCTGTCAAAAGTCTCAGATGAAAATAGCAAGTTGCATGATTGTCTCAAAAACAACAATGATTTTTATTCTTTTATTATGACAAGAGTTTACCCTGTCATGCCAGGTAGACAAGATGTGTCAGTCCTGAAGGATGTGTAAATTTCTTACAGTTGTTATACAGTTTTAACTCTTTATTCAAGTGTTAAGAGAAACATACTGTCTTGCTACGCACTTACAAACAAAATAAGTGGGAATTGCTAAGTCCTACTTTTTACAGCAAAAATTAATACACAGGTAAAATTATCTTCATATTATTTCTTTTAAATGTGTTAAATCAGTTAACATAGTGTTTCTTTGCATCATGTATAAAAGTGATAACATGAATCATTCACCCCATACATTTGTTATTTGTTTGATTAACCCTTGTTTTATAGAGGTAATATTTCAGAGAAAGAAAAAGAGAAGGAAGAAAAAAAGCAGAAAAAAAAAAGAAAAAGAAAATGAAAAAGAAAAAAAGAAATAGAAAAAACAGAGAAAAAAGGGTTTCTCCTCTCTAGCAGTAGATCATAAGTGGTCTAAAGAGAAAAATGATCCTCTTGCAAGACTGATTTAAGTGGTAGTCACAGTCACTGTTTTTTCTTCCTTGTTCTCAAGTTTCTAATAGTTTATTTCCCTTTTACCAGGTGACGGAAGAATTGGATGGCACCTGCCTTAGGTACTTTCACTGTTGTTATCTCTGTAGTCAGAGACTGCTGTATTTACACATGCTTAAGGGCACACCTTTCAAAGCTGTCTAATCTGTTTCTACAGTGCATGGATGAATTTCTTCCTGACCATATCTGCAGAGTTTAAAATTGCAGGAGCAGCTTAGAGTAGGTATATCTACCTATACATTATTTTAATCACATCTGATCTTTTAAAGGACTATTGATAAATCCCAAACTAATTAAATGCCATGTCAGCTTTCCCTAAGACTACACGAGATGAGTAGGAAGGAACCAGAGATAATTTCTAGCTTGTGGAAGAGAAATATTAGAGATTCAGCACACTGTTCACTGCCAGGATAACTGTCTGAAATATCACTTGCTGCTCCAGTCTGTTATCTGTGAGATTAATGTTAACACTCTCTGCTACAAGAATGGAGGGCCCTGAACAGAGAGCCGGTGCCAAGACTCTATAATGGCACTTCTTCAGGCAGAAGGTGGAGGGACGAGATGCCAGACATCATCTTGCAGTATGACCTTCTATTCCTGTGGATGCAGTACTTAGCTGTTCAACAGATCAGACATCCTACAGCACAAATCCTGCAGCAATGGCTGCAGAACTACTTTACTGGTGTGTCTTGGGTCTTAAGAGCAATAAGAATCCTCAAAGAATTATTTCTTCAATATTTAGGAGCAGGTTGCTGACTTTCACATGGGGAATACTTAGGGGGAAAGTATTCAATCAGTGCTCCACTGGCGACCACATCTACGAACAACGATTTAATTTTGAGGCAACAGAGTAGACAGCAAAGAAATATCCTAGGGCTGGGACTCAGCTGCAGGAGGTAGTCAGTTAATTGTGTCCAGATGTTGATGAACTAAATATCCAACTTCGGTTACAATCAGTGGACATCTTGAGAATTTATCACTGGAGTCTCAAGTGCTATACAGCTGATCAGTGTATATATTTATCTGTAACTTGATTCTGAGTCCTCCACTGATTTCTTTGCAAAGAAACTGGGGCATAAGTTGGTTGTTTAACACAGGCAAAGAGATGTTTGAGATGTCATAGAATATCAGAGATGTCCTTGTGAGACTGACAGATGAGAGACTTCATGTATGCGCATTTCTGAGCTTCATAAAACTTGATGTTTGACATGCGATAGTCAATGTCATGGTTAGTGCTGCGCTGCAGACTGATATTTCTATTAATGCTTATTCTCAATGTAACAAGATGAGTGAGAATAGTGGCTGAGAGGTGAGCAGCAGATCCAGCAGAGGGGCTGGGGATGATGGCTGCAAAGAGCTCTACATGCGACAACCACTTGCAGAATGGGTTCTGTGAGTACTTGTTGCAGTTTCTTCTGGAAAAGGGCTGCTATCATGGGATGTCCTTAGAAGCACGGTCTTGTTTTTCCTAAGGTTTTGTCATTAATAGCTTTATAACACATAATCCAGATCTTAATGCTAAATGAATGTGCACTGCATGTACATGCAATAATAGTCATTGCTATTTGATGGTAAAATCCTGGCAACTGGAAAGGACAATTTTATTTCTAAACAGACAAAAGTGCATGTATTCTTTGTAGGGCCTGTAATGTAGGTATTGTGTAGTTGTACATGTGGTGATCCAAGAATATTGGCAGGTTTGGGGGTAATGTCAATGTATTTTATTAAACTAGCCTTGCTTTGCTTAAATGGATAAATAACCTTTCCAGGGTTAGAAGTTGCTACAGGAATATAAGAATTTCCTTCTATAACACCCTAAACTTTTAAGATCACAAGAAAAACAAGGGCTCAGAGATGACCTGTCCACCAAAGGCCTCAGTTCTAAACAACACCCACGGACATTCCTGAAATTCACAAGTCAACTGCATGTAGTTTGGGTCTCAGAGTTTTCTCCTTTTAGAGAACCAGAGAACTCCTTTTAGAGAGTCAGAAAACTAGTTGGTTGAAACCAAAGTGTGAGATGTGTTGCAGTACACACAGGAAGCTGTCTTTATCTTCTGTGTCTCTGTGTGTGTGTTAGTGCTTGTACTGAGTGACTGCAAGGATTGTCTCCTGTTCTTTCAAAAGCAAGTCATTCATTAGGTTGCTTTACCTTTACTAAAAGACATGTTTTCAACTTTGGTATGGCCACTGGCCAGAAAAGCAATTTCCTTTTTTTTTTTTTTTCCCTTCAGAAAAAGAGATTGTAAACCATCAACCTGTATCAGGAAGAAGGATTTCAGTTTTAAAGGTGAAAGAAATAGCATTTGCTCCTTTATATGATAAATGGAAGAAATATGATACACTGATGAAAGAGAGAGGACATAGCAATTAAAAATACCAGGAGAGGGTGGTACACAAGTCTATCCTCATGTTATCTTAAAGTAAATTAGCATGAAAGGTTAAAGAAGCCAGACTTCTTTTACTACATAAATTACTCAGCTTTCAGCACAGGTTTTACAAGAGAACATATTACTTACCTGAACAACTGATAGTGTGGTATTTATCACATGCTGTCTCCATTTGTAAGGTCATAAATTCCCTTGCTGTGCTTTCCTGTAACTTGTTTTAGTGCTAAGTGTAGCAGTAAAACGCTGGAAGAAAATCTATAAATTCAGCTTATGATACTTGCCTCTGCTTTATCCTATCTCGAAGGAAGTGAGAGATAAGGCTGAGGTTGCTTAAAATGAGCAACTATAGGAATAATTGCTTCTTATTGTCTTAACTGTCATTTATACATTGATTCCTGACATTTTAATGGATGAAGAAAGAAAACTTTTGCTTCCTACATTAAACCAAGGTATTTCAGCTTGGTATCTCCCCTGAAACTCTTGCCCCTTGCAAGTTAGACACATAAATCAATACAAACATATAATTTCAAATGATAAAAGGTACATCTATTAAGACATTTTATTTTTAGCATATAATTTATAATTCAGTAAATAATAATAATTTAAAAAGTTAATGTACTGTTTTTACACATCTTCTGGTGAAGGTAAAATGCTGGTTTGACAGTCTCTTAATTTCAAACAAGAATGAGGCTTTTAAGTTGTAAAATTGTTAAGGTAGAAACTTAGCTTTGCTTTTTTAAATGTGAAAATAGCCTCAGTGTCTGATTATATCCAAAAGTATGTTATGATTATTTCCAGTAGATCTTAATCTGTTTTTTATTTATTTTTTCTTTGTTTCATTGAGTTTGTCTCACAGTTTATGGTATATGAATTCTTACTGCTTTATAGTGACTTGTTTTTTATACTGGTTTACTTTTGCAAGATAATTATGCTATCTCAAAAACAGTGGAATATTCTGTTTACTGCAGATCTAGGGCATACTTTAGACTCTGAGGACTTTATGTCCAACAAAATTATGTTTTGTTTACAGATATCTCAGTCGATCGTCTGAGGCATCATGAGATGTCTGGAAGTAGTTTGCTGTGGATACCTTAACAATGCAAAATCAGATTGTAGCATTATTGGAAACCAAGCTGTACTGCTTTGTGATTTGCATTTCCCTAACAGGTATGACATCTGCTTGATGACTCCTGGAGCGCGGTTAATAATGCTGCTGGTAGGGCTTGCTCTTTTCTGCATTTTGCAGATGTTACATCCAGTGGTGCACAGTTTTATGTCTCTCCTGAGGCATTCATTAAAAATCTGTGGTGTTGCATGCATGTTGTATATTATGTGCTACGGGACTGACATGAAGATGACTTTCTCAGGTCTTTCTCAGCACTAAGACATCTGTTCTTTGTGACAACAGGCATATCACTTAGAAGGTTTTCAAGTCTACATATATCTTGTACAGAAAAACAGATTATTTCACTGATAGTCATGTTCTACTGCTAAAATGTAATCAAATTTAAAAGAAAGATTTTTATTTAATTACGATACATATTTACCAAACAAACCACAAATACTTATCAAAATCGAGCAGTTTACATGTTAAGTAGGATGTTGCCATAATCATCCTGTTTCACGCTTGTGAATACAGAGCAGAAATAATCCTGTATCTCAGAGACTGGGGGTAGGGCAAACTATTTCCTCAGGGTTGCAGAAAAATGTGTCAAAATCAAGATTCAAAAGCAGGAGTAATTTTGAATAAGATTTATGAAACTAGCTGTCTACATAACCTACATCCTAATTACTTATTGGCTCTATTCAGACACCTGAACTCAGGTATCTGGTGACATTTGGGATGAGGTAGGGTACCTGGGACATGTTCACATGCCCAGGAGATATCACACAGGACCTGGGGAATACCCAAACCCTTCTGATACAGGACCTGAAAGGCGGCATGATATTCTAAGATATATTAGAATAGGCACCTATGCTTAGGCAGCTGAATCAGGCCTTTATTCTTTTTCTTTTCTGCTTTTAATTATATTTGGATAGAAGATTACCCAGTTTATTTGTTGGCAGAAGACAGTGAATTACCTTAAAACAGCTTCAGTCGCATGAGCAATTGCCAAGGTGATAGTAGTCCTGCAATTTTTGATTTATTTTGAGTCCTGAGAAGAAAATCCAAGAACTTGTTACCAGGACTTCATAATCTACACCAGTGAACAGCTACCTGAGCACAGATGAGCTCTGGATGGGCCCTGGTCCTCTGATTATGTACCCTACACTTCTCTCCCTCATGAAATATGTGTTTCTCTTTCTTTTCATGGTCACTCTCCTGATTTAGGAATAGTATTTTCTAATTTAGTACTCCCACTAAAAATTACATGCCACTTCTCCTCCCTCCTCCAACTGAAGGCAAAAAACGACAAAGATCATGGGTTGAGATAAGAAAATGAACAGTAACAGAACAATATTAATAATAAATGGTGTAAGAAAAGAAATGATTCATGCAGAAAAACTCTAAGGTAAGAGACAGTAACAGATGACTCCTTTCATCACTTTTTCTCAACCAGATGGAACCCCCTCTCCCTGGATGAGGCTCGCTTTCCCCTGCACCCCGCAAAGACGTGAGGTTATAACCTCCTTGTCCTAGCCATGCCTTCTCCTGGCTCCTGCAAAAATGAATCCACTCCTGGCTGGAACCAGGACAGTCACACGGGCCAAGGAAAGTAGGAGTTGATGTGCACTTGACTCCTGTAACCTGTATGAAGCTGGGGTTTGGTTTCTGTAAGCATCGCAGGCTATCATCAGGATATCCTGCCTGGATGTTGTGACAGAGATAATAGCTACAATTAGCTGAAGAAATCAGCCTTTTACATTGCTTGTGACAATCTTTGTGCTAAGCCAATGCAATTTTTACTTACTGTATTTTCCACAATGTCTTCAAAAACAGAGGAAGGTACTAGGGTCTTACTTTAAAAGAAAAAAAGGGTAAAAATTTTGAAATTTCTAGGAAATTGAAATTACAACTTTGTAATACCCACTGTTTGAGTCTACCGTGAATAAGACTGCTGTTTACAGCTTTCCAACATAAGGCAAAAACATAACACAAGACAAATCAACCTGGTTCAAATTAAGTATTTATCCTGCTAGTAGTTGTGAGAGACATTAGACACCTTGGCAAGAACATGACAAGCAATCAAGTAAATGTACTCTGCACTGTATTCCCCGTCTAAAGCAACCTAGAGTTTTGCAGATGTATGTCATTTATAATATGAAAGAACACTTTCAAAGCAAAACTACATGGAGGTGGACAGAGGTGTTGTCTTTGTTTTTAATAGCTCTTGATAGATTCCCCACCATCTCTCTTTTTCCAGTTGCCTTTTGAATCACGTGAGAAGGAGATATTTGAAAAATCACCTCCTGTTTGTTCAGAACCTGAATTTTGCAGTCCTCATGTCTCTCAGAAGTGCTCTTCAGAGTACTTATAGCACTATTAATGAAAGAAATTTCAGGGTAATCATTAATAAATGGTTAGCCTAAACTTGTTTTACATAGGGAACTGAAAAGTCTCTGTGTAGAAATAGCAGTTGGTGTCTTACTGAGCCTGGGCTTTTGCTAGGAACAGAGAGGTGAAAGGCTCTTTATTCCGTTCTCACTATCAGTCTCCTGCACGACACAGTCCTTCAGGATGCAGGATTTCAATGTTCAGCAAAGTGAATTCCACTGATACAACAAAACTCTTCATGGTGAAAGCCCAGCTGGAGAGCTCCACCTTTTATAGGAGTCCAACACTGTGTTATTACTAGCATCCTGTATTACTAGCAACACTGTGTTATTACTAGAAAGTAATTTGTGACAATAATGAAAGAAATAGGGCCATCAATCAGGCTGCCAGTTCCTGTTTTAACCAGAACAAATTCAAAAAACAGATTGTAAACCCAGATCTTTCAGTGTGCTAGTTTAAGAAACTTTTTCTTGCTGATGTGTAGCCTCAGGAGGAGGAATTCTTGCTAGATACTGGTATTGCTCCTTATTTAATTCAATGTAAATTCATAAAATAAATTATCAGGGTAATTGGCTGTGTCTTTAGTCCATGTGCACACACACTGTATTTTTTCCATAGATGCAAAGCAGATTTATAGCTTAAAAGTAGGTGCAAAGAGAAATTTTTTTTAAAGTAGGTGCAAAAAAAGAGGAATATTAATAGTAGTAAGCTTGTGTCAAATTTTATGACCAGCTATGATAGAAAAGGAGTTCAGCTACTTTGAATAAAGTGATCTGTCAGAGCCTACTCACTGTTTCATAAGTCCTGATTGAAAACTCAAGAACAAGATAGACAAAATGCATTTGATTCTTCCATTAAATATAGGATACATGTGATACTAGTCCTATTTCAAAACAGCAATGTTAAAAAAGACTAATGCTGAGACAAAGCTCAGGTTGAATAGTTCTCTAATTTTATTTTGGATCCTGTGCGTTAGCCTTCTCAGCTGATTCCTGGATGTCCTTGTTTAGGAATTTCAACCAAGTTTCTATGTTTCGACAATGATGCCAAATGAACCCAACAGAAAAAATGGCAAACAGTTACAGAGTCTTCTGAAACATGCTTTCCTCTGTATGAATGAAGCAAGCCCTAATATCTGTAATTAAACTAACAGATCCAGCTGAAAGCTTTTCTATTGACACAGAAAATGAAATTTCCTGTTTCCACAGACACTTTTGCTCTTCTGGAAAGAACTTCTAGAAGTGCACTATATATATTGTTTTGACTGTTTAAGAAAAAAATTACTAGAGCCTGTTTTTTTTTTTTCCCTTTCCTTTTTTTTTTTTTTTTTAATCTTTTCATTTTATCATATTCATAAAATGCATTGAAGATAACCAGCAAAATAAAGCTGTTTCTGGGAAGGGATGGATTGGTAACCCCTGGAGGGAGGACTCATGCACCAAGGGATGGAATGCCTGCTTGTGCCCACCAAAGAGCACAGGTGTATCCTGCTGCAGGGAGGCCCTCAGGCCACAAGATCCCATTGGATTTTCTGGTATTTCTTCAAACAGACCCTGTAGGAACTTTCAGCTATGTCCACTCTATGAAAATGCATAATTTCAAAGGCCACCTTAAACAATATTCCAGCCTTTCAAGCTTCCCCCCAAGGGAGGATGCCTTTCCAAGAGAGTGATTTTGTGCCACCAGTGGTCAGACTTTCATAACAGAGCAGCACCTGGCATTTTGCAGTTTTCGAATGATCTGCGTTTCTTCTCTAATGGTAAATGGGTGAGGTCTCCAAAAAATCTGAATCTGAAAGCAGGAAGTGATTTATTCAGGAAACTTGAATTGAGACGTCCAAAATAATAATAATAATAATAAAAAAATATTGAAAAACTACTTTTAATGAAGAACATTAGAAGTGTGCCATATTCAAAACCCTTTGTAAGGCATGATACAGGAAAGAAATTTTCAGCATTTCCCTCTTCAACTTTCAGTGTCTCATGAGCATTTTTTTTCTCGTTGTGTTGAGAACCTTCCTTTCTGCTGTATTGTGTCTCAGGATTAGTCACATCATATTACATTCCTGCTTTCTACATTTATTTTACCAATTTGGCTGGGGTATGACAGATCTTATCATGTTTGGCAGGATTTGTTTTGATGATGAATGGCTCTGCAAGCCTTTGCTTGCAACGTATGACAGTCCACATGCATACTCTTAGCTCTCACTCCATTTATTAGCTTAGTTGTATGTGTTTTTATATAATTCTGTGTATTTTAATTAAGATGTAGATTTCTAAAAGCACATTTTGGGGGGTCTGAAAAACAGTACTCAGTGTTCTAAAATTACATTGAATTTTGAAGTGATAGCAGATACAAACTTAAAAAACCATATTTTCTAAACAAGATTTTATTTGTGAAAATAAACAGTACTATTGTAGACACAAGGCTTAAATTATGTTCATTTGAAAATTTTACAGTTGTTTTCACTGGGCCTCTTTCATGATCTTCTATTAGTAATTTATAAATATTTATGTGAAAGTATTGCATAAGTTAGAATATCTGGAAAATGTTTATTCTTTTATATGTATACCTAGGCAACGGAAACAGTTTTACTTAAAATAATTCACTATTTGTTATTTTTTGTTTTAGAAATCTGTCATCTTCTCAGGGAACAGATACCATATTACATGATGTAGGCAGCTTAAAGACACAAAGCAAATGTTTTGTGAATGCATAATCTAAAGTTTATAAATTAATTATGTATACAACCTGATGTGTAGAGTCCTTGTTCACATATTGGAGATTGCACCACCATCCCATTGCCTTTAAAGGAATTTCTTACAGATCTAAACACGTGCCAGCATGAACTGTCAATTCCAAGCAGTCCTTGACAGTGGGAAGAGGAGACAGAAAATACAGTTTTCTTATTGACTAAAAATTAAACTTGAACTGTTGCATAGACAATAGATTTTTGTTGGCTGATGCAACATTATGTTTGTGTGGGGAATAAGATCTTTTGATATAGGATTTTGAGAAAATATAGACTGAAATGGAAAACACTTAGATATCAAAAAAAGGTAGTGTGGTTTCTTTATGCAGTTTTGATCTTATCTTATTACAAGGATTTGTCAGAAATTAAAACAGGCTCTCCATCATACTCCTATAATAACCTTTTAAAGCAACATCCTCACTGTCAGAATTAAAAGTATACAATTTTAATTTATCTGGTTAATTTTCAAAACAGATTTTGCAAAATCTGAAACAAGTGAATCAATAGCAAGTGAAAGTTGTTCTGTGATTGTGAGTCCAAGTATTCACTGATGACTCATATAATTACGTATTGATTTGGTGTAGATAGCTATGTCATCAGCATAAATAAAAACATTATTAGTTCCTCAAACAGCTTCCAATAATGTGTGAAAAGAATAATTACATCATGTGGGATTTGAATCACCTGGGGAGGGAGTCTTACGATCTCATGAAGTCACCAATGCATTGCTCCAGGAATACCTGGCCAGGTTGGAAGGAGCTTTGACCAACCTGGTCTAGTGAAAAGTGTCCCTGCCTATGGCAGGGGAGTTGGAACTAGATCTTTATCTTTAAGATAAATATTTTCCCCTTTGAAATCAAACAATTCTATGACTTTGTGATCTCCTGAAAGTTACAGAAATAAAACAGCACAAAGAGTAGGACTGAGAGAAGTTACTGAATGTTAAATCTCATTAAGATGGAAAATAGTGAATTAATCACTCAACTAGGAACAAATATTTTCGTAACATAATTAATAAGAATCTGGTTCACATTTTATATGTGGGCAAAGAATGATTAGGTCAGTCATGAAAATACATGGCTCTTTTGAAAGATATTTTCCTGAAGGTGAAAGTAACTGCTGACATAAGAAAGGAAAAATTCCCTATTAATGGGAAAGATCAACAGATAAAATAAAATAAAAGCGAAATAATCTGTAGCATTGCAGACTGCAACAAAGAATACAGACACTGTATAAGGAAAGCTACAGATATAAAATTTTTGAAAAATTACATACTTCATTTATCTAAGGAATTGAGAGGAATTATTCAAATTCTTAGAAATAACCCTAGCTATGATATAGGTTCCGTATGAGACAAAAATTATCTTAGGCATTTGGAAAAGGCAAAGATATTTAATAAGTAGCCTTTTGAAGTCCCATAATATAAACAGATGTATTCAGTAAAAAAAGTCTGTATTTGAAGTAGAAGAATTAATTCATATCTTGCAATGCTAATGAAGTACATTCTGTTTCATCAGTAGCTGTAGCAGACATTAAATGACAAAATAAAAAGTGAAACAATTTTGTATCCAGTAGATTGTATGACTTGTAACCAAGAGTATTAAAGACATTGGCAGATGAGCTTTTTGAGACATTTGTGTTGATTTTGAACAAGGCATACAAAATGCGGGACATTCCAGGATACTGAACAAAAGCTAATGTTGTTCTAATATTTTATGAGGAGCATTTTATGAGGTTTTATAAGAAAATTTATGACCCACATAAGTATATCTTCATATTGATTCTGAGCGAGAGGCTTACAAGTGAAGCATCCACAAAAGAATTAAAGGACATTTATATAATTAAATCTACTCAATGTACTTCAGAAATAGATCATTTTTCAATGAACATGTAGGCCTGCTTTTCAGGCTGGCTGTCGTGACAGAAATTTATGTTTATACTGTATTTAACTTGTTTTCATACGACATCTGAAAA
The DNA here is from genome assembly GCA_013397935.1 of Dasyornis broadbenti. Taxonomy (NCBI): domain Eukaryota; kingdom Metazoa; phylum Chordata; class Aves; order Passeriformes; family Dasyornithidae; genus Dasyornis; species Dasyornis broadbenti. The sequence goes on along the minus strand of VZRN01004516.1, from coordinate 125,362 downwards.
AAAATTTATATAGAAAATTCAGGAGAGACAGTCTTTCTTGTATCCTTAAGAGGATCTTGAAAAATTTGGAAAAAATGGAGAGGTTTCAAAATGGACCTGAAAACCTCTTTTCAGAGATGCCATGCAAACATATTGTCTACTTCCACAAAATCCAACTATTTTCATTACAAAAAATAAGATGTTTTTCTTACACACTCTGTATGCCATGCAGTCTCACTGTAGCTGTTCATGGCTGCATGCACCTTATGTTGCTTTTCTTTCATGCAAGCAGAATTAGCCAAACTTATGAGGGAAGGTGATTTTTAAAAATTGCTAGGCAGACAAATGCTAGAATTCAGAGGTGATGAGACTACCATCTTAGTTCATAAAAAGGACAAAGGGAAGAAATAAGAATTTATAAATTCATCCCATCCATTTCCATGTGCTAGGGTGGACAACAAGATGTGGGCACGTCTATAGTATCTTGGAAGTTTGGGCACCAAGACTGGTTTTGAGTTGCGGCTTTTCTGTCATCAACCCTGCCCACACACAGGTCTCACACTCTAGTCTGTGTAGGTCAGTATATCCATCAGTATAGCCATCAAAACAAATTATTTTCCCTGTTTAGCAGTGGGTATACATTAAATCTTTTATATTCATTCTTCACCTTTCCACATCTTATATTCTTCTTCTTTTCTCCTGACTGAACTGAGAAGTTGAAATCCCTCCTAAGTAACAGCTGCTCACTTTAACCCAGCTGGCGCTGTTACAATAGGGATGTTTGGAGAAAATTGGTAAGTCTGTGGGGCTGGCAGCCTTGCACTGATGTGTACTGGCTCTGCAAAGATGAAACTCAGTTTCTGAGCAGAGCTGAAGGTTTTTCTCTATCTACATCTCTCTCAGGGCTTTGGAAAGGCAAATAAAGCAGGTGGGACTTTAGCAAACTCTATCCCTGGGATCCTCATGGGGGGACACAATTGAACTGACAATAAGAAAGCAAAGGATGCTTTTTCAGAATGCTGATTATTACACAATGAAAAAGTCTATGGGAGCCCAGGGGAGGAGCTGCATTTAATCATGTCAACACAAGGGGATGTATGGTAGTGCAACATATACTAAAAAAATTGGCTGGCCTTTCTTTGCACCTTCAGCTTCAGCCTCCCATCCAATCCCCCTCTCACTCTTCTGTTATCCAGCAGAATCTGGAAAGAAATTATTAAACCGCATAGCTGTTCCAATAGCAGCTGCTTGCAAGGCGGCCTTGGGAGTTCATGTCAATTCCTGTGCTGTGCAGGGCTGTTCAGGGCTCTCATGTACGTTCCCGGCAGCTCCCCACTCTCACAGCTCCAGCACAAAGTTGTGGGCAGGTTCTGCAAAAGAGCGGAAAGAAGTAAAAGTGGAAAGAAGGGGACAGCATGGCTTGTTGTATGAATTACCTGTGTGAGGGAGTGCTACAGCTGTAGATATTGTGGGGCTTCCCCATTTTCTCTTCGTTGTATTTCTATTTGACATTTTGAGTTTGCCTGATTTTTATCTCTTTATTTCTTTCCATCTCCTTTTCCATATTTTCCACTGTGCTTTTATGTACCTTCACATCTTTCTATATTGTCTTTCTCATTTTGCCCCCTTAATCCTCCTACCTTTGTTAAATCATTCAATTTCATTTTGATTTTAGAAATATTTACTCTGTTTCTCTCCATTTCCTCACATATTTCATTCCTTTCTCTTTTTTCCTGCTGTTCTTCCAAAACTGCTTCTCTTCCTTCCTTCTCTGCCTGATTTACTCTATTCTGCTGTCTTCTGCACTGCCTTCTCCCTCCCTCCGTCCCAAATCCCCTCTCCATTACTGTCTATCTCTGGTTGCAGGTGCTGCAGCTGCGGGAATCTGAGACTCTCCAGGAGGGATGGAATGGGGTGGAGGATGGTGGTGCTGGAGAGGGGCTGTACCACATGTATTGCGCCCACCCTACAAGCAAGAGGAGGAGAGTGCTGCCTGTGCAGCACTTGGAGCAATGGTTCCTGTCAACAGGATGTGGGAGTTTTATTTAAATATGGGAATGTCCCATGAAAATTGGGACATCTGGCACCCTTACATTCTATGTCTGACTTCAGCTTCATCTGCTGTCGTTATAAGTGTCATAAACATGGATAATTTCATGAGCCATAGGAGTCAGAGTACACAATAGATTGCATTGCAGATGGTATGGCTGCCCTTAAAAGGACTGGGGCTTGTAGAGTTGCAGAGATTGCAGCTTGGCATATATTGGAAAGGAAAACATTAACTCAGAAATGAAAGATTCCACCAGTGTCATCAAGCACAAAAAATTAAAAATATTGCAGTCACAATTTAAGGTCAGAAAGGAAAGAAATCAAAGCATACAAATTAAAAAGAAAATACACAGCATTAGTATACAAGCTATCATTCAGTACTGGACTTAAGTATAAATGTGTAGGTTTCTCATTTATGTGCCTAAATTAGAAATTTTCTAATGATCCTTCTAGAATTAGTGAAGACATGTCAAGGAGACCATGCAGAGCACCTGGGCTGGTACCCTGCTCTTGCCAGGACCTCAAAGGGTGTCTCTCTCTTCCAATCTGGTGTGGCTTTGCTTCTCACCACACCACCATGATTCAAGTTAGTTTTCCTCTTTCCTGCTATTTCAATGCCTTAGAATTCTGCATAGCTTCCCGGAATATTTTTCCACAAAAATAGGCCAACAGATATTTTGCTGTATGTTATTGGTGTTCTAGACCTGCCCTTTACTTTGAGAGCACTGAGGCCATTTCCTCTGTCTTTTAGCCATGGGTTGGTTTGCAGGTGCTTGCCAAATTTTTAGCCCCAGTTATTCTGTGATTTGTAGCCACACTGCCAATCTCATAACCAGCAGAGGGAGTGCAAGTTAGATCTCTCAGTGCCCATGGCTGTTGGTGCCCGTGCAAGGAAATGACACTAAAGTAAATAGCAGAATGTGTTCATTTAAACAGGAGAGATAACATGATAGAGATGAATTGCCAGATGGATGAGACTAGATGATGAGAGGAATGTTTTCTCAAAGCATTAAGAGGATCATATGCACAATGTCAGATGAAAAATAAACTGGCAAGAATATAATTAATATCATCAGTTTAATCCAGAATTTTTATTTCTTGTTGATTTAAATCAGATTCTTTTGCAGAAGTTTATGTTGAAAATGCTCTTGTTGCTTTCAAGAGCCTTTACTTCAAATTTTTCCTCCTAAGATATGACTTAGGGGCAAGGAGGCAGTGGTGACAGAGGCTGCAAAGGGAAACAACTTTCTTTAGGAGCTGCATTCCTTTTCACAATGATTTAACATCTCCTGTATGGGATAGAGTTATCTGCTTCCCAGGAAGTTATCTCCTTTTGTTCAGGTGCACGGCAGATGTTCCAAATATAAGATGACTAAAAGACCTGCAGACATCTCACATGATCCTTAACTGTATAGATTTTTCTAGTATACAGAGCCTCAAATCCATTCTGATGGATTTAACAGCCTCAGCAACACTTCCTTTGAGTTGAGGGCTGGGCCCCCGTCAGATGGCAAGAATGCATTGCATTAGGTACCAGGAGCTAAACTTTGCCTTGCCTTGGGGTTTGTAATACCTGATTCTTTAACCACCTTACTGGACTATTAACTAATACCTAACTTTGTTCCATTTAATCAGTATATTTAACATGTCCTTTAGAAGAATGCTATGGTCCAGTGGTGAACTCACTAGGGGATAAAAAAATTGAAATCTAGAGGAAATAGAGCTCTAATAAATCTAATGAAAAATAATTATTTTGAAAGTGAAATAAAGTATTTTTGATACCACAGATAGGGAAAGTCAGTCACCAGGACCATATGGTGGTTGATAAAAGCCCTGGAAGCACACATGTAATTGAGACACTTGAATGGGGAGTATGGCAGAAACAGAGACCTTCTTTTACTAATGTTGTAAGTAAAAGGAAGTCAAGATTAGTGGCAGTGTTTTAGAGAATTCTACTCTGAATTCATACCTTTGTAAAAAAAGTATCACTTTTTGGAACAGAGATCAAGACACTAAATGTTCACTCCCCTGTTTTGTAGCAAGGGCTCCAGCACACAGTATTGAACTTGACAGAATGTGTGTTTCATACTCTAAAACTCTTCTTTCTCCCAATATTCATCAATTTTATTCTGATTATGCAATATCTCCATTGCAAGAAGAAAGGAAGGAAGGAACCCCTTCTAGAATGTGCTATTCTGTAACTCAGAAAACATTTTGTGGATGAAATTGTTAAATATTGCCCATTAATTTTAATATGCCCATTAATTTTAATCCTGACAACATTAAAATGGAAATAACTTCTGTGAATGCACAATCAGATGGTTCAATCATGTATAATTTATATTTTTCCCCACCAGAGGATTAAAAGTGCTCTATGATGTGAGTAACATTTTGTAAATTCCTGATTCCTTGTTTAGCTTAAGTCCCTCTTAAAATATCAGCTGCTTGTATATGATATGCGACTAGGAAGTCATGATGAAAGCCAACAATCTTAAATTAATAAAGGAAGCAAAATTTACACATGTCTTATTGAGCAATCATGCAATTTTTTTTTATTACCTCACATTCTCTCCTTTGAAATATCTGAGAGTAACAGTTCCGTTGCTTTTACTTTCACAGTATTTATTATTTGATAAGAAAATGTCCTTAATTATTTTTGAGAAGCAGACCACATATGTTTGTTTCTTAAAAAACTTAAGAATTGCAAAACCAGCACATGAGATTATGAGAAGGGAAGGGGGAGGGAAAGGCCAATGAAAGGGGAAAGAAAGACGAAACATTGATGTAATAGCCAAAGGTTCTGTCCTGTCTTCTTGTGGCTTGAGAGATCAAGTTTCTTTCCAGCCTTGAAATATACTCTTAGTCAAACTCCTCTGAAACTTTTGAAAATATATTTTTCAAGCCATTTTGAGCAAAGGCTCCAAACCAGGTTATATTTTTTGTTTCAAACACTTACTTTTTAAATTAAATATTAAAATGAGCTCACTAAGAGAGATGTGAATGTGATATTGCTAAGTCTACCATGAAAAATCCATTCAAAATTAAAAAGACTGAATGTGAATCCTTTTCATTTGGGGTAGACTATTAGTGTTATGATTTCAGATGCTACTATGCTGAACTGATGCTGAAAGCCTGTACTACTTATTACTTTACAAACACTTAGTTACCTGACTTCATATTTAAAATTTATGTTGAAGTGCATAAAGAAATATTATTTTAAAGCTTATTTTTGTGTCCTATTACCAAGAAGGAGAAATAGAAAAAGAGTCTTGTATCTGTTTTTTGAAAAGCAGACATGAATACAGAGGTACGAGGTTACTGATATTTGATGTAACAGTTGCACAATGCCAATTTCCTGTAGGCAATTTCTTCTGATACAATAATTATTACAAGTCATGACTCTAAATTTAGGCCAGGAAGGTAATTTTAAAACAGTAGAATTATTTATCTTGAATGAATGATATCACTAAAAACATTTAGAATTTCAGCCAAATGCAACTGAAGGAATAAGATGCTTTTGTCTCCCTGTTTCTCCTATACTTATGAAAATACAGACTTAAAGACTGTTGAGTGAAACGACAGGCATCTAACGCAAAGTTCAACACCTTTCTCTGTTTTCCTTTTCTTTCAGGAATCAGTTGCATGAGAGTGCTCTAACAAATAGACTACAGAATCAGACTGGTCTTGCCAAATCCCCCTCTTACTCAGTTATCTTTTTATTGCTGTCTGCAGAGATATGGCGTCGGTTGAACAGGTGGATCACATCTCCTCTCCTGACTGCTCCATGGCTTTGTGTGCAGACTGCGTACAGAATCAAGTCTCTGCAGGCTGAGAAGTGATTTGAATCCAGACCTTTCACTTCCTAGGCAGTTGCTTTCATCATAAAATTATTATAAACCAGTAGGAACTTTTCCTGTCTAGATTTTAAAATCAGTAAAATTCTTTGCGTAAGTGTTGGCTTTGGTCTTAACACGGAGAGAACTGTGTCCTTTCCATGGCAAGGACCTGGCTGGTTTGTGAATTCAGAAGCAATTCTGAATTGTAGGCACTCAACAGTTTAGATCAGCAAAGAACGTATCCTCTTTAAGTATGTGCAGTAACAGGATACTTAGTTTTTGGAGTAAGTGTTTCTTGGGACCTTGGCCAAGGATTTTTGGAGAGTGCTCTGGGACTTATGCCTGTACCCATTGAAGTTGTACTGTATGGCTGCCGTGAAGTATTGGATTGTACCTGTAAACACTTATGATGTAGGAAACTTCATATGTTTGAAAAGACAAAGTTTGTGTCTTTACTTCAGGAATAGCTTGAAGCCTGGAGAGCTTCAAGAACCTCTCAGAGGCTTTTCATTGCCCTTTCATTGAAAACCCTGAATCCAGGCCAGCTACGAGTGCCCTGTTTGCCTATGGAAAATGGGCACACTTCAAAGAAGGCAGCTATCACTCATGTCTTCATATTGCCTAGATGACATTGTGACTAAAGCACTTAAAAGGAGTCATACTTGGGACAACTCTCTATATATTAAAAGTTTGGTTCATGGGTTTGGTTTTTGTGGTTTTGGAGGTTTTTTTTCCTTTTTTTTTTTTTTTTTTTTTTCCTGTTTTGGTTATTGTTCTTTTATCTGAACTATGAAGTTCTAACTATAATCCGGCTTTCTTCCATGTTGAGCAGGTAATTGCTTAAGCAGGTAACCCATGTGCTAAAGCAACTGCTATTTCACCACAGTGTGAAAATAGAAAAGAGACTATCTGTAAGTCATTATTTTCTAGGACATATCCTTGGGCCTGATATTCTCCAGCTAAAGTGAGAATGAGGTAGAATTGCAATACCTAAGCCCAAAATTATGATCCTGAGGATCCTTACCTCACTCTTCAATTCTGGTACTGCCAACTTTTCTTTCTATTTGGTTTTTCTTTTTGAAGCATCCTAGAAGCCTCACCATCATGATTTTTCCCTTTCTCTATGCAATATACTGAGAGACAGGAAAATCTGGAGCAGATAAGAAATCAACTCTGTGAAAGTTTATCATGGGGTAGCATGATAAGAAACAGAAAAGTGTTTGTTTTCTCTGTAGTAACGATATGGGATTTTGCTATGCCTACTGTAAAACCACAATAATTTATGAGAAGAAGCATTTTAACTACACAACAACAAGCTAAATGTTTCCCTGTGTGGGATAACACCACACTTTCTCAGCTGGCTGAGTCTGCAGGGCCATCTACATTTATCACTCTCATAAAGTTCCCTGAATAAGTAAAAGCTCCTCTCACCCGCTCTTGCCTGTGGCTTTGAAACAGGAAGGAAGTATCATTTTCTTCTGCCCTAACACAAAGAGAGCTCTGAGAATCTAATTACAGTTTCTGTGAGCAAATGGAACCAGAAAAGCATTTCCCTGTAGCTAAAATGCCCAAGCAGAGCTCGCACTCACTCAGTTTTCCCAGACTAAGGTTGAAAATCTGCTCCTTAAATTATTCCATTGCTTTACAGAGGAAGTATTAATTACATGACTGCAAATGAAGATTGGGGTGGGATGTAATTACAGGGTCGGCTTTGTGTCTGTTGTCCAACAGAATTAGGCAGGAAGTGTTTGCAATGCCAGCAGTTTCAGGTGTTTTGCAACCTATTATATTTGCTGGTTCTCACCAGGTCTTGCAGATGGATCAGGTGACTTTTTGCTGCCTGATTGTCTGGAAAATCCACAAAGCTGCTATTACTACAGGTTCATGGCTTGAACAAGGCTGACAGGTTTAGATGTTTAGAGGAGGAAAAGAAAAAAATAAAAATCCATTCTAGGTTTCACCCCTTGCCAAATTTTTCTTTCTTCCTTTATTCAAAGACTTATTTGTCTGTTTGTTTTCAAATTTCCTAATTCTAATCCTCTATTTTTGTCCATCTTTTCTGCTCCTCTGAGAACATTTTTCTTGTTAGGGGGAGAAAATGGCTGTGTGCGCACAGGAAAAAGCCATGAGGCTCTCCAGCAGGAAAAACAGTCAGCACTGTGTTGTCATGACTGGGCAGTGTACTGGGACATGCACTTGACTTCCAGTTTGGGGAGTGTACGGACTTATTTCCTGTATTTTCATCTATTTCAGGAAAATGCCTCTATTTTTTCTGTGCTTGGTGTATGGTAGGAAGAAAAACAAATTCCTGTACTCCTCAGTTGCTGGTACAATCACCAGGCATAATTTTGGCCTGAGCTGAATGAAGGCATCCCAGAAAAATTCCTGATCATGGCTCAGGAGTGATAAAGACCATTACCTGCAGACACCTTTGAGAAGGATTCCCTGTGTGGGAGGGAGAGAGTTGTTTTTTATGGAGACAGGCGGTTCTCTCCTGGTTGAGCTGGGTGCAAACGGATGGTCTGGGGCATAGTTAACTTCCTTGTACAGACATGATCAATGAGTTTGGATATTTAACAAGCTCTGAGCAAGTGTGTGTCTGTGTTTAAATATGCTTTCATCAAGACTTTGAGATGACTATTCATCAAGGAAATAGATTTTTAAGAGGCAATTCTCTGCTATTATATATGACCAATATTTGCTACTTCATAAAACATATTTGTACTGTCTGCTGTGCACAAACAGTATGCTCTGGTCTGTAGAAGTCTAAATTAAACAATGTTATCCACTGAAAGCAGATAGAGGAGGAAAGACAGTAAGATCTCCTAATATATCTTCTTTTGATCAAACTGTGTGGCTAAAGATATCACCAGTGCCCTCATCTGTGTGCTTCTGCTATTGTGTTCTCTCCAACGAACCACTTCCACTGAACATGTAATTTTGTCTGACCATGAACAGTGAAACTGCATTTGCCTGCCTGTTGGGGAAAGGCAGGACAGGGGGAAAATGGCAAGAAGCAAGAGCATGGGCTGGGACTTGTAACCAAGCCAACCAACACAGTTACAGATGAAAAAGGAAATAGTAATCACAGTAAAGACTCCAACTGTATGCTTTTCTGGCACTCTTACTAGTTCTTTTATTTAGAAGGACAAGTCCCAAGTCCTAAAAGACATATTCTGGTATTGTGGTTTTATCTAGTTCTGTAAAACCTCAAGGTCAAGATCAAGGCTCATAAAACATTAATTAGCTTGATTCTTAGTGCAAACTAAAAATGTTGTGGAATGCTCCAGGTCCACTCATTTCTTTATGGCATTTATCTTTAATAATATACAAATTCAGAATATACCATGGCATGGCAAAGGCTTTGCATACAGCTTTCAGTTTTCTGTGTTAGCAAAGATGGAGGATATATATTGAGTTTCTTTTAGTCCTTAAACTTACATAAATATGAAAGGTAGATGCCAAAGCAACATGCGCCCTCAAAATTCCTAAAATAGATAGGATAGCTATTACGTGTGCATAGACCCCATGAATGCAGCATTTAAGATGTATATTCATTCATATACTGTGGCTGGTGTAGTGAAGTGTGGAAAATATTTATATTCATTCTTGAAGGAATGACCTTAATAATTCATTTTGGACTCCACCTCTCCTGAATTACAGTTGCCTCACTTGTGGAGTATTTTCCATATCTTGGAAAGACCCTAATAAATTCTAATACTTTCCTAAGTGTGGAAATAATTAGTAGTTTATGATGTCACAGATTTGCAAACTTTTTCATAGTTGTGGTTGCAAGACACACATATTTCCTTTCTGTTCCCTCATGCTTAGCTGTGCTTTAAATTTCTTTCAGTGATAATTAAGGCTTTTTAGAAAGATGCAGCATTTACTTCAGATGTGCTTGTAACTAACTGGAAAACTTGTATGAAAAAGGAAAATAACCATGAAATATCAGTGACAAGAAGCACAAATACTTTGATTTTAAGGACTGATACATATTGTATTTTAAGGAATTATTTTAAAGATGACTTTTCTAATTTACCTGACAAGGCTCACGTTTGATATGAACTAGTAGAGGCAATAGCAGATCTACATGCTAAGGTTTTACTGACATAAAACCGTGTTTTTATTCCTAAACAGCTTTGTATATTACTGGAACATATTACTTCATACTGTTCCAGTAATGAAGATTCCAGTAATCTTCATTAAAATGTGAAGATTGCACCCAAATTTAAGACTGAATAACGTTGAACTTCACTTGGAATGACATTCAGAGGAATGATGCAGTTTTAGATGGTTTTGGTTCAGGCGCAGGTTGGATCTGAACAATGATGTCTCTTTTCAGCAGAGATTCCAATGTGAGTATAAACAAGTGCAAGTGAAAACTTACTAAGAAAGCTTAGGCCAGAGTGGGAAAAAGATTAGGAGCAAGTGTCATGGGATAAAGGAATTCACCAAAAGAGTAAAAACGGTTTTCTGACTTGTTCGATATATATGGTGCTAACTGGAAAAAAAAAGGCAGTGTTCTGTTCATATCCAGGCAGATTCTCATCTTTTTGTGTCTGGAACTAACTAAAAGACAACTGCAGGTGAGAGGGCTTCAGCACACTGTGGGTTACCTTTTTAGCACTCCAGAAAGTGGTTATTCAGCAAAAGAACTTGGTGTGTGCTTTGCACACTTCTTTTGCACATGAATTAGTCTTTCAAATGCTTTAACTCTTGCTAAAATTTAAAGAGATGTAAGCTGACTAAACAGTTTCAGGAATTTCAGAAGTCATATACATATATACTAAACTTTAAATCTTCTATATATTTGTTTCCTTTTTGATACAGTCTCTCAGTCTATGAATTTGTAGATTTGTATTTGTCTTTCTCATCTTGTGTTTGATCTTTTAATCATCCTCCTCCCTTTCTTTCCCCATTTCTGTCTTTGTCTCGTTCCTTGTGTTTCCTTCTCTCATTCTTTTTTTTTGGCGGGGTGGGAGATTGTTTTTTGTTGGTTGGTTTGGTTTTGTTTTTTTCCCCAAAGAAGCTGAAATACCAGCTTTTCAAATAGGGGTCAAAAGAGACAGAGCTAGCAGCCATTCTAAAATAGTCCACATGGTCAAATAATGGAATAGCACTGGATTAAAAAATTAAATAAATAAAGAAATAGAAATTTTAGGAAAACGTGAAAGGATACATGTAGCATGCAGGCTACTAAACAAAGACCATCTTGTGCAGAGTGTAAAGAAAACATAATGACTAGAACCTGCCCTAGGGTTTGAAAACAATTTACTGAGAAGTCTTTTACACTGGCTAGCTTTGGAGCCGTTTCAAATTAGGTAGCAGGTAATTCAAAATCTGTTAAAGTGTGTTTGATAAATTTCCTTCAGAATTTCAGTGTTATAAATCTGTCATGATGATTTTTTGGATCTTCAGGAATTAACAGATCCTAATCTCAGAGGTAAAACACAGTCATATTTCATGGCAACATGTTTCAAAATGAATATATTTCCATAAAAATAGTCCTAAACTTAACTGTACCTGAGAGATGTGAATAGAGTAAAATATTTTGGGAGTGATTCACTCCCTGCAATTAGAATACTGTCTTTGTGTTTGATAGGAAAATACAAAAATTGCCAGAAAACTTTAAGTATTCTTTTTGATTCTACACGAGGAAAGTGTAAATCCTCTCAAAATATCCAACTCTATGCCCCCTTTTCAGTTTTAGACTTCAGTCTGTTGCAGTGGAAAATATCTACAGGATTATTTGGTCTGTTTCCATCTCAATACAAATTTAGGAAAACATGGACCACATATATTATGCATGCCTTTGTAGATAAGATATGGCTAGATATGCATAGAACATCAAAATACCACACTGTCCAACTCATTTTCCAGGGTGGGGGGATGAGAGATCTTGGATGACACAGGCAGTGCAATGTGTGTTTGGGAGTTATTGTCACAGATAAGCAAGAATGACTCTTTGGGGAGCCAGCTCCAGTCTGGCAGGACTTTCGAGCTCAGTGTCCAAAACCAGGCAAACATGTACGGAGCTAACCTTGAATGCAGTGCATCTTTGTTCATGTACTGCTCTGCCTGGAGCCAGCCTCGGAGTCTCTGTCACCATAGCAGGGTATTTTTCTGCAAAATGGATGCACTGCCCACAGGTAATGGACAGTGAATTGTACCTGCTGGTCTATTGCTGTGAAAGCATTTCATGACCTGAATGCGTGTACAATAGAGGCAGCTGAGTGTGGAACAGAAGCTGTTTGAAGTACAGAAGATGAAGAAACTTGTAAATAGGGCAGACAGACTGAAAGTAAGATTATGCAAAGACAAAAGAAGGAGAAAGAAACAGGAAATCATTTGACCAAAAAAGTACTTCCAGGCTGGGAGAGAAGGGAATTTTACAGCCCTAGAAAAGACAAAAAGAAGAATGGAAAAGAATACGTAGACAGAATTGTTCAGAGCCTTAAAATACAAGGAATTTGAATGTGGCACATAATTTAAATGCAGAAGAGAGAGCAAAATATTGTTTTATAAGTATTGTTAACACTGACTTGTTTGTAATGCTTGCACTTCTGACACTTTTTGCTTTTAAAGACAGCCGGAATGTTGTCAATGTGACAGTGCTACCTTTTCTAAGGTGTGCTTCTAGTAGCAATACATTAATCCTCTGATAAGTGGGATATGAATTGCCAAGAGTCTAAGAGATTCACCTTTTTAGTTCTATCCTTCATTGGTTAGTAATGTTTATCAGTTATTCCTACTGATTTAAAAAGAAGAACAAAAATCAACAGTTGTACTTATTATTCAATTAAATTAACTTACAAAATAATTTTTAAATTTTTTTAAAATAAAAAAAGGAAATACACCCAATTTTTATTTTATTTATTTTTTTTTTGAAAACAGAATATCTAGAGAACTGTACTTTGCAAAATGGACTGCATGTTTACAGATAGCAGCATGTTATTCACACACTCTTTTTCATCTTTTTTTGTGTTTCTTATCCCAAGAGTGACATACATTCTGTGTGTTTCTCATATGGGTAAACTCAAAAAATTCCTCCTAAAACTACTTCTAGAGCCACAAGGCACATTCCTACTTTCTCTAGAAAAAGCAGAAGTGTCTACAGTGATATGAACATAAATGTTGAACATCCTAAGCTGGATAAAAAAATAATTCTGAGAATAACATAATGAGATTACAAAGAAAAAAAGAACAGTGAGTGACTAAACAGATGGCAAGTGTTTCACTGCTACCTTCCAGGGATCTATTGTCAGACACCCGTGAGTGGGAGCAGCTGTGCTGCTGCAATCAACATCCGATCAGATGCTGTCTTGTCCTTATGAATTTAAGTGGTGATTTTGGCCTCCCTGAAGAGAAAATTCTTTGTGTATTTTCTTATTGTGATCAATAGTATACTTTGCTTCCTTTCTCTGAATCTTGTGCTCTATAAGCTCTTCAAGCCCATCACACTGCCTAATTTCCCACTTCTTCCATCTAATTTTGTCCCTAATCTCTTCATCACCTGTCTCAGACGAAGAGATGGTGCATGTATCAGGTTCCCCATCCCAAGGTTGGAAGCAGTGACAGGGTGTCTGTCATTTTCTTGGATTGCAGCGTATTGAAGGCAAAGAAATGTCCCAAATGAGACTCAGATCTTGATTCAGTTGCCTTCACATGCATTTCCAGTGCCATTTGAACAATCCTATGATATTTGGCCTGGCCTCCAGCTACTCTGTAGAAGGCCTAGGTTTCCCACCGATCCTGTACCATGTCTACAAGCTTCATTTCAAAATCTGAACATGAGAATGATTCAAATGGTACTGAGAACCAAAGTGTGCCTGAGTTAAGTCCTTGGTATAGCGTCTGGTGTGTGAACAAGGCATATCTGTGTGTTCATAATTGCCCTTGTTATTAATCACAGGCAGAATCTCAATAACTGAATCAGAGAGAAAATAGGAGAAAAATTACTGACAGAAAAAAACTCTATTGGAACCTTCTGATTGAGATAATTGTTTTTAAGCATTTGGGGAAGGATATACCTATAACAAAATGAAGATAGTTAATGTCAGAGATAAAATTATAAATGAGCTGTCTTTGGAAGCCCTTTAAAATATAATTGAAGATGAGAATATTAAACTGTACAAGTTTAAACATTCTGTTTATGGTAGCTGAGATTGAAAGTGGTTCAATTAACTTTTATTACAGATTGTATTGTAAGCTTGAATCCATATCTCCTTATCACTGTCTGAATGACTATACTAGCCAAAGCATGGCTATAATAACAATAGTGAGTGATGTCACCTCATGGAATAGAGTCTGTTAGCAAAATTAAGATCTCTTGGAGTCATGTTTCAATCCTGTGAAAACCTTTGATTTTGAAGTCCTGTACCTACAGGTAAAGTAGGTTGAAATGGCGCTTGGGTCATGACCAAAATATCAGTGGGGAGAGAATCAAGAGATGCTCTGCTAGCTCCTTCACTCTGGGCATTTAAGAGATTAGCTTCACAGGCACAGCACATCATACTTGTGCCTTGGTGTAGACCTCGTCATTAACAGTAAGTGAGTACTGAGACTACAGTGAGGTAGTAAAGCCACACACCTAAAATGTTAGAGAATGACAAAATACCAGCTTGAGGCAGTATTCTCACAAATTTTAAACAAAGTTGTCCAGGTGGTTGTTGTCAGCTCCATTTGGAGGGGAGAAATCTGTCCCAATGAAAATAAAGTAGAAATTGAAGTGTTTTAATAGCACCATTGTCAGGAAGGAACTCACTGGTTCATAGAGACTGATCTCAGTAGGTAACCCATCCTAAACAAAAACCTAAATTAATTTATGCTAGATGGGACCTCTGTACATCATCAACTTCAAGCTAAACAGCAATGCCATCTTGAAAATTAAATATATTTAGGAACACATTTTGATTACATTTAGTCAAACTCTCTCGCAAAATTGCTCCAAGACCTGTATGAGCCAAAGCTGATCTTGAAACTCTCTCTGGTTAAAGTTCAGAGATTCTTCAGCTTAGATATGGTTAGAAATCTAATTCTAATTCCAAAATCATTCTATTTGTGACCATATTTACTTCCACACTGGGTCAGAGTCCTCTTTTGTTTCTTCTCTACCTCTATTTTACTCTTTATTTATATACAGAAAACAAACATACCCCCTCTCAGTTTTTTATTTTTCTAGATTAAACGAACATTGCTTATTTTAGTCTCCTTTCACATGATAAGATCTACCTTCCTGATCTTTTTTTCCCTAGATCTCCACCCTTCTCTGCATCTGTTCTTGTTTAAATTCCTCTTTTTTGTACACAGATTTTCATAATTCCTTTTACTATGTTCTTCAACAGTGGCTTCTATGTCTCATTGCAAGTGAAAAGTCCATAATGTAATCCTGAGAATACATGTAGGTTTTTTTCTCATTTGTGCAAGTCAACCTTTTAATCTGAAAATTGCCAGCCAGGTCTAAACTCTGGTTCTCTGTATTAATTAAACAAGATTCAGGAACAACAATAACCAACCAACCAACCAAAAAAGCCCAAAACCAAAACTCCACATACTTTACTTCTTACAAAAGACTATAAGTATTAGTGTTGGGAGGAAAAATAAACATCTTTTTGCACTTATGGCATGGAAAAAATGTGTTTTCCTGAAAATATTTTGAAAATCCAAGTGGATGGGCAGAGTTAGAATGTTACACCTCCACCAAATCGGAGGCAAACCTGGAAGACACAAAGGGATGATCAGCCATAGTCATTCTCAGCTAAATTACAAATTCCCTGTGATAAAAATGACCTAATCTCTGTCTGCTATACCCTTTTTGTAGTAGAGGATTTCAATCTCATGTTCTATATTAGGGTCTATCTAGAATCTAAGGACTGAGGAACAATATAAAAATATTAAACAGATCTGACAATAATTTAGGGCTGTAAAGTCACAGATGAGAGTAAAGGTTAACCAATGTGCTATTGAAAAGGTTAATGCTTCCATTTTAAAATACAGGCAAAAGATTATTAATTTTAAAGTCATGGTTCTTATCTTTGTCATAGTATCTTATACTTTGTAATAAAATATTCATACATGTTTAAATGTTGTTGGATGCCTTCTCAGGTATACTAAACTCCCATGAGGAGCAGTTTATGGATCAAAGGTTTTACAATTTCAAGGTCAACACTTCTCCACATCCATGTGTTGGAGATGTCTTGGTAAATACATATGAGAGACTATCTGATACCATTATCAGTGATATTATGTGACTGCAGTAAGTGAGCCAGGCTTTTCCCTTCAGCTTCATGTTGAAGTGTAAGATGAAATGCTGGCATAAATGAAAGCAATTTTACTTGCTTGTGCCCTCTTATGTTGGTTGTTAGTTTCGCTCTGTGTTTATTGGCCTGTATGATTCTTTACCTCCCTTAATGCAAATTCTCATGTTCTTTCCTTTACGTTCCCAACCACTTTTAAAGGCCAAAACTTTACAAGTCTTTCATTCATAGCCCAGCAAGAGTTTTGATTTATGATAGAATAAATCAATGTGCTCTCATCGGGAGGGTAGAAACTTATGATAAAATGATTCTTCCAGCCCCACTGACACAGAGCCAAACACAGTATTTTTCAAATTTTAAATTGCATGTAATACTTGTTAAAATTGACCCTCTCATTTTTCAAATATTACCTAACTGTTTTTTCAGTTGTCTGTGGTAATAATTATCAACCAAGACTATTTAAAAATCTCAACTTTAGAAATACTTCTTCACTTGAACTGATAGATTTTTGTAAATGCTGTAGAACCTACTTTTTACAAAAGAATGAATAGAAATTCTGTTCCCTTACTAGTGAAAAAGATTAAAACTTCCAGATATGAATTGTGAAATAAGGGCAAACATTTCACATTGTAGAATAGCATCTAGTTTGATACAAAAAAATCAACAAGAAGTTAGCATGAACCTCCTGCCTCCTCCAGAAAAGAGTCCGATCACATTCACTCTCTGCTCCAAATCCATGGAAGGTGGGACTTTTGTACTGGTGTAAAGATCAGAGGCTAAGTAAGCCAACTGAATATGCAATTTACTATGAGTTTCCCAGCTTAAACCTTCAAAACCTACTAATGATGTCACATAGTGTCCCATTCTCAAGACATAGAGGGAGCTGTGACTTTGTAATGCAGTTATTCTCTTCTCATCAGGGGCTGTCCATAATCAGTCCCCAAACATATTAAAATTGCTTCTCTGAACTTGTGCATGGTAAGAGTGTAATACTGTAGGGGAATTATCTAGTTATTAATTAAAATGCCTTATTTGGAGGCTGGAGTTTTAAATTCTTTTGCCATCCTCTTTGTGTATGAATATATGAATGAGAGATGATGAGAAATAATATTATAGTTGTGGAACATGTGGGCTTGAACTATTGGAGCAAATGGATTTAGGTGCCTATAGCAGACTATAAAGTGTGTTTGCACAGGAAGATATGATAAAGAGGTCAATTGCCAGTGTTTCAGCATTTTCCTCAGAAAAAAAAAGTAAAAATGTCTTGGCTCAGCATGATGAAACTGAAATTTTTATGACCAAAACAGAGGGGAGGGATATTTTCCCCACCTTGCCTTAGGTGTAAACATAGGCCGAGACTTTCTCAAAATCCCAAATATCATGAGTTGGTCATAACTGCTGAGGACTGGAAAGCTCTTTTACAGTCTTGAACGTTTTATTTGGAATCACCCTAGAGAAGGAGAGGGAACTAAGAATGCCAAGAACAATTAGGCGTAAATCAGGTGCTCAAATTTGGTTCTTTGTTTTCATTCAACATCCTGTACAGGTCACTTATCTGTCTGTGAATAAGTGGTTCCAATATATTAAAGAGGAAGATATAGCAGAGTTGGGAAACACTCCTTGACATGTTGTGAGCATGAAATGAATAATGTAGGTGCATAGGAGGGAATGCTTCAGGGACTGACTTACAGCACCATACCAGTCTCCTCTAAGTTTGTCTCGTTGCATGAGCTGCCATGAAGATAAAGGTTCAGCATGGACCAGACTAACTGGTCATCTAACTGGTTTTGAGAAAGTTATCTTTCTCAGAAAGATACCAGTCACAGCTTTCATTCATCAAGGATATAAATGATGGTTCCATTTAGAAAATCAAAGCCAACATATAGTTTTAGTAAGAGATCACAGAATGAAATATAAGGACCCCCAATTCTTTTAGGTTTTTTCCCTGGAGTGTTAAGGATTGAATTTAATGGTCCATATCTGAAGGACATGCTTGAGGCTGACAAGGTCAGAACTAATTTTACATGTGGTACACAGATTTGAAATGACTCTCCTGAACCATGGAATGAATGATCTATTCAACTTCCCTCAGCAGCAAGATTGAATGAGTAGTAGCAGATTTTCCTGCTGTTCAGGTATAATCACAGAATCACACAGGTGGCATTCAGTCTTTCTCTAATTTAGTAAGACAAAAATTCTTCACATTGCTTCACAGTTGAATGTTTTCTTTCTTTATAGTTCTTCTTGGAAACAAAGACAAAGCAAAACTAAACATTTTCTTGGTTTGTGGAGAATGCCTTACATTTTGCGCTGTTTTGCCTATGGTAAAAGTTTTATGCATAAGAAAAACCCCAAAACCCAACTTTACCAAGACAAACTTCTTGTGTTTGTTGTAACCTATTTATACACCTATGAACATGTGGTCCTTTCTGAAGATTTGTCCACATACTGCTTTAAAAGGCTCCAAATTCCTGTCTTTCATTCTTAAATGCACATTCAAAATATTAGCTTCATCACATGTTTGTCCTTTGATGCAACAGAGCCATGCTGGAGATGTCAAGTTTTTTAGGAAAAAGCAAATCACATTCCATTTCCTTTTTCCTACTTGTATCACAGAATTTATTTTCCAAAGTTTAGCCTGTCTCAATACATTTGCACATAGTAGACTTGCTCTTAAAACTGCACATCAACTATGCTCATTCTTTCTACAGAGTATGTAAGAAATGTTTATGCCAAAAATTTGAGAGCTTTGAGTCTATTGAACAAAAGGTTTAATTGTTCTGAATAGCTTCAGTGCTTAAGGTGAGTATAAGATGACTAACTTATTTTTCTAAATCAATCATTTGTTGTGAAATAGAAAAAAAGAGAATTTCTTATTTCACCTGGAAATATTTTGGTCTTTTTCCCTGAGGCAAGAACGATTTTGTACAGACAGAATTTTTTCTCAATGAAAGCATTTTAGAAATGTAAACAGAGTATGATCGTTATATATTATTCACTTAATTCCTTTCACTTCTTTGTATAACTACTGTATAAGTTCTGTCTACATAATCTGTCAATAATCATGCATCTTTTTTTTACACCTGAATTTATTCTGTCCTCAGTTTCAGTTCTGTTTGTGCTTTATCTTCAAATCTTTGAGTAGATTTTGAGAAGTAGAAGTCATAGGTTGTCCCTGGCATATACTCTTGCCATGCCTGAAGGACAATTGAGTTCCTAGAAAATTGAGGAACTGGCATGCGTCCTCAGGTTTACACAATGTCATGTGGAGATGAATGCTCAGATCCTAAAAGGTGTATATCAGTGTTAATTCTGTTTTGTAGATGAATTGTATCTCTCAACAGCACTAATTAATGCAGGCTCAGTATCAGGTTGATGCACTATATTTTCTTCCAGTAACAAAATTAGATAAATGGGTGCTAATTTGTAGATTTTCAAGCTACATTCCATTGCTCTTAGTCAAAGTCTACTAAATTGCAATCTAGATAAATCTATATCTTATAACAATAAGGCAGAGATGTAACTAAACAAATCACGTCACATTTTCAGAGCTGACTAGCTCTAAAATTTTGGGCAAGTAAACCTGCAATCTGGAACCTTGTAGTAAGACCCTGAACTCGTCATGGGCCACAGAAGAACTGGATAGACAGTGAAAATGAAATGAAATGGGGATACTTTTATAATTGTATTCTTTACTTAAATTCTATGAGGCTTCTCCAAGAATAGAAAAAACTAAAGCTAAAAAA
>VZRN01004516.1:0-98057 GCA_013397935.1 Dasyornis broadbenti | reverse complement strand
AAAAAAAATGAAGACAGATTAAAATTACCAAGGACAGGATTAAGTTGCCTAAATATATGTGTTTGGTGTCATTTATGATGTCTTGGGGTTAAACATTAGGAACAGATTGTATGTTTCTTGACAATTCAAGCAAATGAATTTCACTCTGAATATTTATGTTCACACAGTGGGATTCTGCTCTAGAGATGAGTTTCAGCTTGTAAATTGAGATATCTACATTTCATTATGCCTCTGCTCTCATTTTACCCAATGGAGATATAGTCAGTAGGGCATTACATAAAATAGTCAATGGAGCCTGGACAACAGTACATCTTCATAAATTGGGAACTTAAATTCAGCAAGCTAAATAACTCTCTAGACTTCATTGAATTTACTCATTAGGTCTACTGCATATAGATATCCTGACTGAGAAATTTGTCTTTTCCTGCCTCCTTTGAATGTGTTGGTTAATGTGGATCATCTCAAATCTCTTTAAACACCCATAACATGAAACCTGAATCAAGCCTCTAAATTTAGATTGCTTAATCGCTGACCTGAATCCTGTCAGAAAGTATTATGGATACTCAAATGGTCAAAGATAGGCAATTTTAAATTCTAATTAAGCAACAACAACAATAGAACTGCAGATTGCTGAATCAGCATGATATGGCAAATTATATTTTTTATCTTGTCCATGAAGGAGTGATTAGTGAATCTACAGACTTTTAAATTGCTTTTTTACAGAGCTAGGGTGGGAAATTCATCATATGCCATTAATATCTCATCCTAGGTGTACTTTGGTAATCAGTAAATGCATCCTTAATGAACGTAATTAAGAAGATATTTTAAATAGAAGAAGTCTACTGTTTTTTCCACTCATGTTTCCATGTTTCTAGTTGTGCTGGTTTTGGCTGGGGTAGAGCCAACTTTCTTCACAGTACCTGGTGTGGGGTTGTGTTTTGGATTTGTGCTGAACACAGGGCTGATAATGTGGAGATTTTTGGGTTTTTATTGCTGAGCAGAGCTTGCACAGAGCCAAGGCTTTTTGTACTGCCATGATGGTAAGTTGGAATTGCATGGGAGGTTGGGAAAAGACACACCTGGGACAGTGACCCCAACTGACCAAAGGGATATTCCAGACTGTATGGCATCGTGCTCAGAAAATAAAATGGAGGGAAGAAGGAGGAAGTGGGGGACATTTGGAGTGATGGCATTTGTCTTCCCAAGTCACCAGTACACATGACTGGATGGATCCTGCTATCCTGGAGATGGCTGAACACCTATCTGTCCATGGGAAGCAGTGAATTAATTTCTTGCTTTTCTCTGCCTGTGTTCTCTGCCTGGCTTTTGCTTTCCTTATTAAACTGTCTGTGTCCCAACCCACAAGTTGTCTAGCTTTTACCCTTCCAATTGTCTCCCTGATCCTGCTGGTGGGGGAATAAGTGAGTGGCTGCATGGTAAATGATTATTGGTTGGGATTAAATGATGATACTAGTAAATATTGAAAAGAACTCCTAAACTTTAGTAATTTTTTCTCTTGAAATCCACCAAGAATAGAAATAGATACTGGTATCAGTGACAGTTTGACTTCGCATCTGAATATTAATTGAAGGTCATGCATATATTTGTAAAAGAACATTAATGACAGAAAAAAATATGTACCTATGGTATTGATATCTAAAATGATATATTATAAAGAAACATATTAAGAATATATATATGCAAATTAAGTCAAACTTGATTTTTGCAATGCAACAGTACATGGATATGCAGACAACCTAAATGGCAAGCAATTGGAGGCATATGAATAAATAATGAGTTGAACAGAGAAACTTTTTTTTTTTACCATATACTTTTCATATTCTTTTACGGTTTTGTAAAAATATATATTTATGTATTGCAATGAAGGTGTAAAACCATATATGTGTTCATCTCCTTTGACAATAAAAGGTACAATAAAACTGTCACTCTTCACACAAAGAAAATAATGCCACTGCTCATATGATTTCTTTTCCTTTTAAATGGTAAGCTTTTCCTACCCTACACATGTTGCATGTTTGAAAGAGGAAGATGAGGTACAGAAGTAACAAGACTGTTAAGTTTGAAAGAAGATGACTCTATTTGGATATCACTTAGTCCTGAGAAAATAATCACATCCCTTTAGGGTAACGAACATTAAAAAAGCTCAAGTCCTTTATTCATAATGTCACTTCTTTTCTTTTTTCTTTTTTCCTAAAATGTTTGTCTTCCTCTCAAGATGCTTAGAAATGTGCTTAATCACAAAGACTGTCTCCAAAAGTGTTGAGTTCCCATTAAGATTCCATTTTTAAATTGCTGAAGGAAAAAACGAGAGCCTGCATAATGAAGACAATTCTTTTCTTCATCTTGACTGCTCTGCCATTCATCCTGAACATCTTGATTTCAATGTAAGGCATGAAAAAAGTGTACACTATTGACATGAGTGTCCATATTTGTAACAAAGTAAAAGCTCAAAATGCAAATGCAGCATATGCAGCTAAAAGTAACAGAACTTTCAAAAAGTTTTGAAAGAACAGGGGTCCTACACTGGCTGGTAAGTAGACAGGCATGTGTAGTAATTCAATATATGTCTAGCTCAAAGTTCTAAGACACAATTCTTAGTGTTTTCACAGTTACAAAACTCTTGTAACACAGATAGCTATACCTTTGAAACCCAAGGGGACTTGAATTTGAAGGTTGTTCCTTATTGGTTTTGGATCACTCTAATTGTGCTGCCTGCATGGAATTGGTCGTGAATGCATACAGATATTCAGATATTCTGGTTGTAGCTTTTTCTTTCTTTTTGGTTTATTCTTTTTGGTATCCTTGCTAATATTACATCAAGCTTTTAAAGCCCATAATCAAATCTCTATAATTCAAATAGTCACTGAATGTATAAATACAGAAATCTTTTTCTTTAGTAAGAGACACTTAATGACTGGCATAAGCATTGGTAACTCTTAATAAGGACTGAAGTACTTACAGAGTTATTTTTATTTCTTAGCATTTGCTACTCCATTTCTCCAGTGTAACAGGCTGCATCAAATCTTTAAGTCCTGATTTTGACTCAGTTTAAATTTGAAGAAGTGAATAAACAATGATATAGGATGGGAAGGGCATAGCATGAAAAGACATAAAACATAAGAATTGGAAACCTTTCCAAGAAGGCTATAAAGTTGCTGACAAGCAGAATATGAAATGTGGATTAAATGGGCCAGACTCCTTGTTCTTTAATGTTCTCTGAAAAATTAAATGTGCAGCAAAGTCAGGACTTACATAGATCTTTGCCCTTGTCTGCTGTCCAAATGGACACTCTTATTGATTCTGCTTAAATATTTTTATTTAATGTTCCAATTATCTCCCTTTGCAGCTGCATAAGAAAGACATAAGCTATTTCTACAGTTTTAAATGTATCCACCCAAGGGAATGATTCCTGGCTCCAAAGCAGTGCAGATTTCATCCACATACCCTGTTTAAGGCTAGATTTCCACAGAATGGATATGCCATGGCCACACACCATAGCACTTGGGCCAGCAACCCCTTTGGGCTGCCACAGGGCACTGGAACAGTTTGGTAGGTGGTGTTTTGGGATTTGTTGTTTGTTGTTGTTGCTTGGTTTGGAAGTTTGTTTGTTTGGGTTTATTTTTGTCAGGGAAGAGAGAGGTAGAGACATTGATTTTAGTTTAAACTATATGATATAATGTGACAGCTTTGCTGGCACTTGAGAGAGGTATATATTATAAGATGAAAATGAAAGTAGACGTTTCATGCTCAGGAATATTTCATTTGAATGTCTGGAGACATCTGAGAGTGAAACATACGCAGAAGGGCCTTTCAGAACAGGGCAAAAGGAACAAATTAACTTAGTTTAAGGTTGCTCATCTTGCATTTTATTTATAAATTCCTGAAGAGAGATGTTACAATCGCGCATGAAAAGAGCTATATTTTTGCAACCTCACACCTGGAACCTAATAGAGATGGCAATCAATCAATTAATTTATTAATTATCTTTTGTGAATTCTGGTGGCTGAGGCCCTGTGTTGGGACAGGAAGAAGAGGGGTAGATGATTGCTTTAAGTAATTTCCATTACAGTATTTGCAAAAGATTCTGAGTTCCATTTGTTCCAGATAATTAAACTGATCTTTAGCTGATTCTTCCATTTCTTTTTTCAGCACGTTTAGGTTTAGAAAAGAAATATCTTCATTTAATTCAGTGGTTTATTTTGCAGTGGTGTATTTTCTTTGTTCCAATTTTAGGCCCCTTGAAGTTCAAATTCATATGCTTAAACAAGTTAGATTAGGCTCATATTATAGACAGAAATGAATGTGTTCGAAGGGTAGATCACACGACCTAGTTAAATACTCACATGAAGATGTCTGTCTAGATGTGTAATTATACTTACATTGATTATAATAAATACCTTACTTGGGATTAGACATTTTAGATCCATAAAGAAGGCACAGCAAGACATTAGACCTCTGTCTATTTGTTTATTCTTTTGTTTGTCTGCTGTGTTGCATCTTAAAACAAGGTTTTTTTACATTCTGCAGAACAGATATATGAAAAATATAACATTTTAAAAGAGAACATAGAAACTTATTTATATAAGGAATACTTTTTTTTTTTCTTTTCTTTTTTTTTTTCTTTTCCTTTTGGACGGTTCTTGTGGCCTCCTGGTCCTTGGAGATATTCCTTTTTCCTCTCCTTTTATTTTTAAACTGTTTTAGCTAGGTTCAGATACAGTCAAGTTGGCTTTCTCCATCATAATGCCTTGGAGGCAATTTCCTCTTAATTTTAAATTTGTCACTGGGGAAACCTTTTTCTTCCTCTCTGCCAAACAGATGGTTTATATTTTTCATTTTTTATTTTTTCAGTGTTTTCACTAAAAAGGTCAAAATCATCTTTGGAAAAGTGAAGTTCTGCATTTTCTTCCACTATCTTAAAATACAAGCATATAAATTTTTGAAGTCTTACAGGTTTCTTTTTCTTCTCAAGTATAACTACTCATCGATGACTTTGGCTGTTTTCATTGTTATACCTGAAATTCTACAAGCCGCTAATGAGATTGTCCTCTGAACTTGCATGTGAAAGTTCTTGGATAGCCTTGAAAGGAAAGAATGGATTTTGGACTGATTAAGATTAAACCTTATCTTGAAGTTCAGGAAAGAAAACACAAGGTAGATTGAAAGAGTTTGTCCAAATTTCACTGAAATTTTAGTCATATGAGCCAATAACAATAGTCTAACAATTTATAGCAGTGCATAGAAATTCGAATGTGTGCAGCTGTCCCATTTCACTTGCAGTACATGTTGATTTACTCCTAAAGTGAAATATTTGATGCCTATACAAAGTTGCAGTATTTTGCATTTAAGATTAACATGCAGGAATATGCATGTGTACTGACAGTTACATCTCTACAGACGTTCTATAATTTTTTTTGTTCAAAAGTGAGTTTTAGTATCATCATCCATCTTTCCTCTATCAACCAAAGAGCAATATTAGTATCAGAATTTGTTATTAGTCTACCAGATAGAACAATAGGAAATGCCAAGTTGTTCTAGGGTAGGTTTAGATTAGATATTAGGGAAAATTTCTTCACTGAAAGGGTTGTCAAGCATTGAAACCGGCTACCAGGGGAAGTGGTTGAGTCGCCATCCCTAGAGGGGCCATGAGTACACATGGAACTTAGGGACATGGTGTAGTGGTGGTCTTGGCATTGCTGGGTTAGACTCCATGATCTTAAAGGTATTTTCCAGCCTAAATGATTCTGTGATCCTATGATTCCATTCAGGTTAATTGCACTGCTTTTTTTAGGAAGCAGATGTCTCGTCTCATCACATGCAATCCAGTCATTGTTCCAAGCAAGACTAGAGATTCACAGGAGTAACAACCTTTGCTTAAGAGCTTCAGACTTGTGCTGACTGGACAATTGTAGGTCCTCTAAATTTTATTTTCTGTGTATTCCATATTCTACCAAACCTTCTCTAATCAAACTAGATTGTTCTTACTGAAGGTTCCTGCATGAGTAGGGTTTGCTTGGGTTTTGACAGTCCCTGGCAGTATTTGTGGTTTATCTTTTTTCCAGTTCTACGGGTAAGATGCCATATCATGTACTCTTTCTGATTTCTATTGACTTCCATTTTTCAGTATCTTGTGCTGAATATTTTTCAGTTCCTGAGGTTCCTGAGCTATTATGTTTACATTCAGGCACTGAAATGTCTATCTTGAAAATCTGCTGAAGTGTACTATGCTTTAGCATATAGGTCTGACTTTGTAAATGCATAAAAGAGCTTTGCTTCTGGTTCTGTAATTACATGAGCCAGAATTCAGTGCTGGAGATATTTGTTCACTGACCTCAGTGCATTAAGCTCTTTCAATGTTGTTTCCTCTTCAATTATGGCATTTTCCATTTTCATACTCTTATTTCCATTAGCCCCTTGACTTCGCCTCCATGTACTACATCATTTGTAGTTACTGAAATCTGTGTCAAAGGTTTTTTTGGCAGTATCTAAATTAACTTTAATCTTTGCCCCTATACTTGCTGAATTACCATCCCATTTCCTCCTTCTTTGTTCTCTTTTTTATTTTTGTGGCTCAAAATCTTTTTACTATTTGTTTTAATTTCCTCTGCGAGGTCCAGCTCAGCTTGACAGTTGGCAAGTCTCACTTTTCTCCTACATATGCTGACCTTCAAGACATATCTTTCTATTTAGTCAGTCTGTTCTTGCTGTTCCTCATAAACTCCCAGCTTACCATTGTAAATGCTTCTTTTGCACTGATGTGATCAAGGTCAGAAATGGGTAAATGGATATCTATTTTGAGCAATATAGCATTTACCCACATCTCAGCAGCTGCAGACAAACCTCCCATAGAAGACTTTATTCACTCCTTGGTTACTAAATGATTCCCAGCATGAATTGAATAGTTATCTAGTTAAGTCTTGTATCTTTTCCTCTCAATCATTTTCTTTCTACTTGTAGTACATGTATTGGCTTTGCATCTGTGATGAAAAGTAGTTCCAAGCTTCTTTTTAAAACAAGGTTTTAAATTTTACAAATTCACTCAACTTTTACTGATTTCCTTATTTTTCAATAATTTTCCTATCAAAACAGATATTGTTAAAAATGTATTCTGTTTTATTTCTCTATGTAGCATAACTTTAACATAATCTGCTCGTCATCACTCAATTCAGGATATTTTTTCTTTTTCGAGTTGCATTAGGTTTTCACTACATCCTGGTCATGAAGATATCATTGTTTTCCATGGTTCTTTTGTAAAAATTATTTGCATCCCACCATTTTTATGGAATATGATCTTCAGTCAATCTGTATGGTATAACAACATTGTGTCAATCTTGATACTGTACATAGCTCTGATTATTAGTAAGAACTTTTTAATCATACACGATCTCAGTTTTCGAGAACAAATATTTAAGAAACTTATTTCTAGAACTGTTTATTATCTTTCTGAAGTGTTTCTACACTATGTTGACAAGACTTCCTCTTCCCTCCATCTTTGTATTATTAAGAGAAAAAATAAAAACTTTCCATATAGTTGATTTTTCTAATAAATCCTTAATAAGATGTTTGACTAGAGACTTTGAGAATTTTTCAGATGTTCCTTGTTTTGTCTCATCAGCAAGATTTTTATAATTTCTACCTTTGAAAAATCTACCTTTGAAAAAGCTACGTCCCAATATAGAAAACACATAACAAGTATACAATGTTCACTGGTCCTGCAGGTCCTGCTGCTTTTCCTACTCACCCCTTTCTTATGACGGAGGAACTTTTGGAACCCTTGTTCTTCCAGTAATCCACATGGACTAGTTCCTTCTGTGAAAATTTTAAAACAAATCTAGAATCCAGGTCATATTCCATTTGTGTTCTCACATTTTATGGATTCTTGAACATCCACTTTCCAGCAATTTACTTGTGTGAGAATTTAATTATTTATTTCTAGCTCTTACAAATCTGTTGTTTAGCTACTGAGCAGAAGGGCATGAAAACAAAAGAAAAAAGATCACTCTAAACCTCAAAACAATAGTATTTTTATTCCTTCCTTCTCCTGCCTTCTCCTTTCAAATTCAGAATTATCCTCTCTGCCCCAATTAAGGGATGATCCTACAAAAATTTTAGTAAACTAAGAATTTAAGCTCTGCAGCAGAACATAAACTTGCAATAGCATCTCAAGGTCCCATTCTTATTCAAAGTGTTTATTTTGTTATAAAAATGTGAAAAAAATAAGATGAAATAAAACTTAGACTCTACAGTTAGTTTAACAAGTTACATATGAAATAGTCTTCACTCAGCAGAACTGCTGTGAACAGACATTATTTGGAGATTTACCTAATGGCTTGAAAATCCCACTGAAAGAGTGTTTCATATCAAAGGTGATGAAATAAAATGTTCAAAAGGTCAGCTTGAAAGTGACCTCTGTTGTTTGTGTCTTTCTTAATCAGAAGATTAGTATGTTAAGATGTTGCAAATGCATAAATGTTTTCAGTGAATGAACTGTCTGCAAATTCATTTATGGAACACTTTGGCAAATTTCTATTTAAAGAGATATTATTTAAAAGTTATTCTTTAATTCCATTACTTGTGTTGCTTTTTAGTTCTACAAATGACATCTGGGATGGTTTTGTATATCCTCATTTTAAGACTGAAATTCTTTGACTATTTTGCAGCACTTCTTTGCAGCAAAGAGTTCTCTGCAGCTCTTCCTGTGGGCCCAGGGCATGAGTAGATGGTCTCCACTCAACCTTGCTGTGAGTACTTAGTTACCCCATTAGGGACTGGTAGGTCAGAACAGGTCAAGTGCACCGTGAACCACACTGGTCTCTAGTACATCTGCTCATAGAAGCTGTACAGAAAACCTTGATTTCCTGATGTACTGTCAGGCTTGGGAAAAGTTGCTGGGGTGGTTCATCATTTTTTCCCTTCCAGTAGATTCCCTGGGCTATTTTACCGTGTCACATATGAACACAACCGTCTGGCCTTAGGTGAGTCCTGGATTTATGCCTAAAAGGATTTTATATGTACAGTCTTATGCATCTGCGTGTCTGATACATGCACATATAAAGCCTTATGGTGAAATGATTGCTCTGCGTAAACTTGTAGGAAAAGTACTTCTATGCTAGGAACTAATTGTTTTTTAATATCTCCTTATTATGTGCATGTGACATCAACATAGAAATGATGGAAGAAAAATGTCTTAAAGAATGGGAGGACAGAGCTGATATATACATATATGTAGACAAGCTGAAAGAGAAGCTTAAAACTGAAGACATCAGAAATTATTTTGGAAATTTCTAAAATTTAAATTGATATCTTCCTATCTTAATAGTTTTTACTGCGAATGGACTATCTATAAAAGCATTATGTAACATAAAAAAGCAAGTAAAAAGCAACAGCCAAATAAATTTTAATGTGTTGGTACATCCTTACAAACAATTATGTAGTGCTCCAGAATCTTTGAAATCTACATCTGTCCACAAACATTAGAGTGAAAACACTTTATTAAACCATATTTAAGGTTATGTCATTCAAAAGTTAAAAGTACTCTTCACATGAAAACTGTTCCTTTAGGCTTATATTGCCAAGCACCACTCAAAATGGTCTTTTTTGCAAATAACTTACAGTTAGCCACAGCAGAATCAGCAAGATTAAGCTAAATCATCTTTTGAAATCTAATGTGTTATAATTTCAAAGCAATTCACTGGCAGACTAATAGTTAAAGTCCAGGAAATTCACATGCATTCTCAGTGGCAGCAGATCTTCAACACAGTGAGAATGGGAAATAAAGAATTCTTATTTGTGTTTCTTCCAATTTCTTGCCATGTTTCCTCATCCCAGAATTGCATTGCTAAAGATTCCACAGTGGCCGGTGAAAGGATGAATGGAATTTAGTTCTCTTTTGTGGGCTGTCTGAGGAAAGAAAAAGGACACAGTAAAGCTTTTATTGACCCAACTCCAAATCCAGTGTGTCTGACTAGGAAATTGTTCATTCAGATGGAAGCCAAAAAAGTGCCTCAATGTGGCTGAGACAGCAAAATCAATTCAGAAAACAACAGAGCTGTTTAGTAAGGATTCAAAGGAAGAAAATGTACCTAAATCAATAAATAATACATATAAGAAGGCATTTATGTGGCATAATATTTTATTAAAGTGTCAAGAAATAAAATATCCATCAGCCTCTACAAATACTGGCTTTTCACAGGCCAGAAGGCCTAAGTGATTTTTAAAATTTAAACAAAGTACTCTTAAAGGGTAGAAAGGCTTACAAACTTTCTCACTGTTTTCCATGTGGAAATTATTTTCCCATGTTTTCTGCCTTATAAAGGAACAAAATCTCAAAATATTTAGCTCTATCTTATTATCCTTCTAACCATGACCCTGGGATTTTTGCCGCCTACAGCTTTACAGTTCAAGAGCAAAGCATACGAGTGATGATCAGCTCTATAATATTTGGCTGCATAAGTGGCCTTTTAATGTCAAGGCTGTACCTGAATATGCTTCCAGTCCAAACCTTTTCTCATAAAATATCAGTATTCTTAAACAGGGAGACTTAAAATGCTCCATGAACATTTTATTTACTCAACAATTTATCTGTCCTTTTCCCAGAGCAGCAAAGCAAACTCAGGGTGAAGTGATACCTTTTTAAAGTATCTGAATTAAGGGGATGGGATCCAAGTACTAGGGAGGTATAAAGTCCCCTACTCTTCATGCTTGGTATTATCTGATTGTTGAGAATGTAATGCGACTATTTTCACATTTTGAATCCTAATTTGTGTAGCAGAGCATGAATTTAGCATACTTAGCCTTCATTTAGGATATAATTGCAAAATACTTTATCAGTAATGTGTAAGACAGGATGCATGTGTTTAGAGAGAAGCATGAAACAGGCCTTGCGCAAAAAAAAAAAAAATAGAAGGGGTGGAATGATGAACTTTGGTAATTTTTTTTTTTTCCCCCTTACAGCAGGGTCAACATCCTTATCTTCTTGTATGCCTTCTTATCTGTGCTCCTGCACTCCTCACCATCTGTGGCAGAGATTATTTTTTGGAATTTCCACATCATCCCACACAGTTATTTGTTCCTAGAACTCCACCTTTTCCTCCACCGTTTATTTCCAGTTTTATAATCATAAATTACATCTAATTTCTTTGATACTGCCTTGTGGAGATGGTAGACTTTTTGATTCATATTGGACTGAAAACTAAGTTACTTACAAGAGGCTGTCTCAAAAACAGGAAAACTGCATGGAAGAGATGGCAGTGGTTCTAAAAATCTATTCAAAAACCCTAGTGTGATGGACTTGCAGAAACTTGATGGAAATGATCCTCCCCTTGGGTAGGATGGAAAAAAATAAATTGAATTATCGCAGTATACAACATAGACACACTGTTCTAAGGGGAGTGTACACTTTTACATTTGACTCACAGAAACAAGGTTCACTTCAACCTTTTACAGAGTCTCTAACTGCTATTTTCAAGTGGTTCAGACAACAATCTGGTTGCTTCAAATCATCATAAAAAGGAGCAATGATCTAGTCTGTAAATTGAGAGTCACATCAGTAAGCTTTCTGACAGAAGATGAATGGGAGAGAATAAACAGAGCGGACATTAGCACATCACACAAATTCTCTGTGGAAAGCCTGTATAATTGAATGGAAATGCGATGTATTTATAAATTTAGTCATTAGGAAAAAGATAGCAAGCATCATCAACTCAATCATACTCAGTTGGTATTGCCTGATGGAGATTTTCAGGAAAAATACCCCCCAAAAAACCAAGAAAATCAGGCTGGAGAAGTAGAAACTAAGGGATCATTCTCCTCTGAAACTTATTTGAAAATAGGCTTCTTCATGTGCTATTCTTTAATTTAATGATGCACAAAAATCTAATTTTTTCTTTTAATATCAGTTAAACTCATCTTGAGATAAACTGGATCTTGGTCATTGATTTCAGTTTTCCTGAACTTGTCCTGTGTAAACTGTTTCATACAACAAAATTTTGTTTGTATTATTGTCCAGTATTTTCAGTTCCCCCTTTTTGAAACCCTTTTATGTATTTAGTTCTTTTCACTTCTGTGCCAGCTTAAACTTAAATTTTTGGTGTCATTTTTATTATAGTACAAAATAATATACAGCGTGCAAAGCTACCGTTCTCCTATTTGATCCATGAAGACCCCTAGGGGAGAGTTTTACTGCAAAAATTTCTCTGAGAGTACATAGTCTGAGTATTGTGGGACAGGAAAGGACCATACACCTCAGTGACTCAAGTCCCTGTTATTAAACACCACAGAATTTCATCATATTTATTATTATTGATTAAAAATGAGACTAAAACTAGTTGCTTTCACATCACTGCAGTTAGATTACTCTTCTGGAACGCTGTTTTTCTGAGGCAAATCAGGAACAGTACAAGGATGTAGTTAGGTTATGTAGAAAGAAAATTAGAAAGGCAAAAGCTTGTCTAGAACTTTATCTGGTCGCTGCTGTGAAAGATAATAAAAGCAGTTTTATAAACACCTTAACAAAGAAAAGGATGGACAAAGAAAATCTCCACCCGTTATTGGAAGCAGAGGGTAACACTGTAACCAAGGATGATGGAAACGGCTGAGGTACTTAGTGCCTGCTTTGCCTCAGTCTTCAACAGAAAGATCAGTGATCCTCAGAGCAGTCAGACCTCTGAGCTGGCAGACAGGGACAGCAAGCAGAATAAACTCCTGGCAATCCAGGAGGAAGTAGTTAGTGACATGCTGTGCCACTTAGGTGCTCACAAGTCTATGGCACCAGATGGGATTCACCCGAGGGTACTGAGGGAGCTGGCAGGGGAGCTGACCAAGCCACTCTCCATTGTTTGTCATCAGTCCTGGCTGACTGGGGAGCTCCTGGATGACCAGAGACTGGCCAATGTGACAACCATCCACCAAAACGGTCAGAAGGACAATCTGGGGAACTCCATGACTGTCAGCCTGTCTTCAGTACCGTGGAAGGTCACAGAGAAGATAATTTTGAGTGTCATCATGCAACACATACAGCACAAGCAGGTGATCAGGCCCAGCCAGCATGGGTGTAGGAAAAGCAGAACCCACCTGACCAATCTGATCTCCTTTTATGATCAGATGACCTGCCTAGTGCATGAAGGAAAGGCTGTGGGTGTTGTCTACCCAGACTTCAGTAAAGCCTTTGATACTGTCTCTCACAGCACTCTCCTGGAAGAGCTGGGCACAGCTTGGGCAGGTGCACTCTTCACTGGGTTAAGACCTGCTTGAATGGCTGGGCCCGGAGAGTGGTGGTGAATGGTGCTGCATCCAATTGGCAGCCAGTCACTAGTGGGGTTCCTCAAGGATCAGTATTAGGGCCAGTTATGTTTAATATCTCCTTTGGTGATCTGGATGAGGAAATTGAGTGCACCCTCAGTAAGTTTTCAGATGACACCAAGCTGTGTGGGAGTTTTGATCTGATGGAGTGTAGAAAGGCTCTACAAAGGAATCTGGACAAGCTGGATGCATAGGTTGAGGATAATGGTATGAAGTTCAATAAGCTGAAATGCCAGGTCCTGCACTGGGGTCACAACAACCTCAGCACTGCTACAGTCTTAGGGAAGTGTCTGGAAAGCTGCCTGGCAGAAAAGGACCTGGGTATGCTGGTTGGCAGTGGCTGAATATGAGTCAACATGTGTCCAGTGTCCAGGTGGCCAAGAAGGCCAATGGCATCCTCGTCTGTATCAGCAATAGTGTGGCCAGCAGGACCAGGGCAGTGATTGTCCCTCTGTACTTGGCACTGGTGAGGGCACACCTTGAGAACTTTGTCCAGTTCCTGGCCCCTTAATACAGGAAAGGTGCTACAGTGAGTCCAGAAGGGCAGCAAAGCCACTGAATGGTCTGGAGAACAAGTCCTGTGAGGAGTGGCTGAGGAAGCTGGGGTTGTTATGCTTGGAAAAGAGGATGCTCAGGGGAGATCTTACCACTCTCTACAACTACCTGAAAGGAGGGTGTCTCAAGAAGCCTCTTCTCCCAGGCAGCTAGTGACAGGACAATAGGAAATGACTTCAGGCTGTGCCAGGGAAAGTTCAGGCTGGACATCGTGAAGAATTTCTTTACTGAAAGGGTCATTAAGCTCTGGAAAAGACTGTCCAGGAAAGTGGTGGAGTCACCATCTCTGGAAGTGTTCAAGAAATGACAGGATGTGCCACTTAGTATTATGGCTTAGTTGGCATAGTTGGACTCGATGATCTTGGAGACCTTTTCTAACCTTTATGAGTCTATAAGTCTGTGATAGAAATCTTATTTCTGAGAATGTTTTAATCCTAGATGATTCACACACATATTTTTTCTACTTCCAGCATTATTCTTTAATTTAAATAGCCTCTCTTTCTCATGGATTCACCAATGCATTTATACAGGGTAATAGTATCTACTTAACTTTTGTTCTGCTAGACCCGAAAACCCTGTGTTATTGTTATCTAGTCTTGGACAAAAAAAGACTTCCTTAATCATGCCATCTGTCCTTTGAAGCTCTTCTGATTTGAAATCTTCTTTTAGATAGACAAATGAAAATTTACACAGCAGTGTCCTTCCAGGCCCTTGGCATTTATGCTTCTCTGTCTTTACAGGAAATTTATTAATACAGCCCACAAACACTTCTACTTCTTCAGCATATGCACAACAGTAATATACATACACAAGCTTCAGTTACTTGCTGATCAGAAATCTCTGATTTCTGCTGAGTTTAGGTATCAGCAATAACTGTCTCAAAGAATCACTCTGCTCATTTTTGAAACACATCTGTCAGTGGGAGGAAAACTGTTTTAAAGGGAATAATATCTCTTTTGAATAAGAAACAACATTATCCAGTGAAACTTCGTGTGTTTAGCAGGAAGCACAGAGCAACAGAAGTGAATAAGTTTTTTGTAGTTTCATTACAATAACTTAAATCAAACCTAGCCATGAAGCTGAAATTCTGCAATGCATTGCCTAAAAAAATCCAACTCAATTGCACTGCATATATCCACATATGCAAGGCAGACCCTCAGTTTTAATGTAACTAAAATTGAAGATAGAGAGTATCTAACATTCTCTGGAAAATACAACAGGATATAACAACAGAGAAGGGAAGGGAAGGTTCCGGGAAGGTTCCAGGAAGGGAAGGGCAAGGCAAGGCAAGGCAAGGCAAGGGCCTATGACAAAAGACGTATGCTTACAACATACTTCAGGGTACTTAATTTCACAATACTCTCTGAAAAAACTGATTTCCTCATGACTGTTGATTTCTCCATTATATGATCTAAACTTTTATTCCACTCAGTAATTTCTCCTGCAGTACTTATATGTTTAACCAACCTTGTGTCATCACTATCCTGTCACTACTTTATTTTTTCACAATAATACATTAAATATATGCTCAAACCTCCAGCTTTATCTTAGTGTAAAGGATTTTCAAATACTTCATAATCTGCATTACAGAAGGAAATTGGTGTCTCTTATGTCTCTCCTGTAATTATTAATATCTCCTTCCTCTTTTTCTGGCCTGTGGTTTTTGTTTTGTGTTCCTCTAGATTTTACATCTTACGGTCTGACAGAGATGAAAACAAAAGCTCTGTTAGAAGCATACGTTTCTGTAAAAAAACTTTGTATATTTTGCATAAAGAGAAGTGTTTGTAATTCAGATTATGGTAAGAGGTGTAAAACTTTGTCCGTCAGAGAATGGTGTTCACATCTAGTATCACAGCAGGTGTCACAGTGTATATCGTTTCCTTGTTGCCTAGGCATGCTTAAATTTACCAAACTGCCTATAAATATAATACATATGACCTTATTTTAGGTTTTCCTGTCCTCCATTTCTATGAAATTCTCAGTTTTCTCTTAGACATATCTAGTAGAAAAAATTGTTGGATGAAATGAAATGCTATAATGAGCGTTCTCCAGATGGACACAGTTCCTCCCCATTTTCACAGTACTGTGTTGGATAGCTGTGGGTTAGTATACAAACTGCCCTGTTTGTACTTTTTGTAGCTATGCCACTGTGACCTCCACTGTCTGACATCCTCCATCTCTGATTTTCTGGCTGCACAAAGATATTTTGGCTGCCCAGTATTTTTGTTGTGCATCTAGATGAATGAGAGCGTTAGAGACTAAAGCACATATCTCAAATACTTCACATCATATAGACCGCTCCCTTGATTGTCATCATTTACTCTATTGCAAGGCACATTTAGCTTCTGTTTCATCCTTATGTATATGTTTTCAGATTCCTTTCTCCCCTTTCCTCTCAGTTCCTTTCAATGGGACATTTAATGAGCTGCTTTACAGTGTTGTTTCTCTCAGCCATCATTGCTTTTTTGTCTGACCCATGTGACTGAGAGACAGTAAATTGTTTTGTGACCGTGTGTACTGAAGATGGACAATAAAAAAAAAAGCTGAAATGTAATCTTATTATGTAAACTTGCTCAAGCACCACCTTCTTCCACTAATAATGATGGTCTTCATGTTATTAAGTAAGGAAAATAATTTTTTAAAGTTCATAATACTTCATATTTATGATGTATTGACTATATTAGATTATAATAAAATGTTTGTTATTAAATAAAGAACTAAGACTTTTGGACATTAACTTCTGTTTTTTCATTTTGTGAAATGTCATCAATTAAAGTTTTTGGGTTAGTTTTTCAGGTTTGGGGGGGTTTTTCGTTCCTTTTTTTTATTAAGGGGGCTTTAAAATACCTCTGGTAAGGGAAATAAACAAGATCTTTGTCAATTCATGGCATAATAATATGAGCTTAAGCTTTACTGAAAAACTAATTTGGAATGCCTGAATTCAACTGAATACTATCTTTACAGAGAGTTTGGTGTAATTATTTAATTAATGGAAATGAAGTATTGCAGCACTGAAGGGTTTGAATAGGTGTTGAAGAACACTGTGGGTTAGCCCCATGGCTTGGCTGCAGCTCAGGGTAATTCACATATTTGAATAATGAAATGGTGAATTTTCATTGCTTGTCTCCCTTTTCTTTTTTTTCAGCTTTGTAACATGATGGAACCAAAGAAATCTGTCTTCTGCCAGACAGTAAGAACCTAGGTTGCTGGGACAACACATTGACTGCAAAAAAACCTTGAAATAAAGGTGGCTCATTTCCAAGTCACCATTTTTGGGGTATTTGTAGTTTTTTCCGTGTTTTCATAGAAAAAACACTGGCAAAACCTACCCGCTGTGGTAGGTTTCGTAACCAATAAACCTGTTATTTGTGGTGGGATTATGAATCAGAAATAATTGCTAAGCAGGTGAGAAATGCCCAGCAGTATTTCTCAATTTTAGAAATATGAAAATCTCTAGAAGAAGTACATAGAAGTTTTAAAGTTCCTGTTTAGAAAGCATCTACTTAACTAAGAATTGGTTGCTAGGATTTACAGAGATTGTCACAAAGTTGTTCCCAAATCTGCTTCACTGAAATGCTAACTGGGTGAAAAACATGTTCTTAATGTTAAATGCGCTGCATAGGATTAAGATGCACACTTTCCATTGAATAAAATGAGACCTGGGTGGTTAAATTTGGGTTCAGTCCTTTGGAAACTCATTGTGCATCATGAGTGCAGCAATGTTTCAAGTACAGAAGAAAAACTTCTGTTTTTCAGTAACAAGGATGTGAGTCAGCAAGAGCAAAACACAAAAAGCTCCTCAAAATCCCCCAAACAAAGCAAAAACCCCTAAAATGAAAAACCAACCAACCAATCAAAAAAACCAAACCAAACGAAACCAAACCAAAACAAAAAAACAAAATCAAAACTAAAACAAAAAAACCCAACCCAAACCAAAACAACAACAACAACAACAAAATATGCCCTAAAAACAACAATAACAACAAAACAATAAAAAAACCCAAACCAAAAACTCCCAGAAACCATGCCGACTCTGAAACATCTCAAAATATGTGCCCCTCCTCTTGTAGATGAATAACAAAGTATATTAACAGTAATGATGCTATGGTAACTGTGCTTGAAAAAGATAAAGCCCATTATGTTGAGGTGTTGATCAGCTTTCATTTCTTCATACTAAAATTAATCTACTAGAGGAAGTATGAAGTTGTTATAGATGCCGATCTTCCTTGGACTGCAACACAACACAATGTCAGTGACTTTTCTGGGTCCGATAAAGATCCAAAGACTGCATTTCAGGATGCATCCTATCTGATTTAAATGCCTACCTATTTGTTCATTGTTGGAAAGCAGAAGGAAATACCAGGAGAATATATGTATTTGGAGGCTGTTTGCTGAGGAAATTTCATCCAAAACTCCATATGCTATGGGGAAAAAGGGCACTTGGTGCTTGCCTTTTAGCTTAAGGGATTAAAGCACTAGCCGGAAGAGCTGGAGCTGGGATTAAAGGCAATTAAACTCAGCATCTAGAAGAGCAGGAATTCTCACTGTGGTTACAAACACACTCCAATCAACAGAGTAATCAAGACCATCCACTGAGGAAAAAAAATTATTCTATCAGAAAGTCAATCCTCTTCCCTTTTGGAAACAGATATCATTTAATCTACATGGAAAGGCCCCACCACTATGTGTCTGTATAGAGAAACAGGTTAGGCTAAACAGAGGTGACTGTTTCAATAAACTCTAGTAAGTTGCCTGTAGGATTCTACCGATCAGGTTATGTGATTCTGTTGTTCACAGCCATTACAGGTTCCAGCTTCATTAATTGCTATGAAGCGTGGAGACTCTGATGTCCTGGGAATGCACCAAGGGAATATGCCACTGCCCTATAATGTCAACATACTGGGATCCCTAACTGATCCAAGATATGCAAGTGTTTAATTCTGCAGAGATACATGCCAAGTAAGTAGGAATAACTGCATGTGTAAACACCAGAGTTCAGCTGAAGTGCATGTTGGACCCCTGCCTGTGTGTTATGAGGTCCCATCCACAGGGAACCATCTTATGGAAGAGATTTTTACTTATGGCAGGTCAGCAAATTTCAACAGACAAGTACTCCACGCTAACATTTCTAGACCCAGTTCCAAGTGGAAGAAATTCTTCATGTGGTCTGGGGATTTAAATTCGATAGCCTGTTTCTTGAGCAGACTCTAGGTGGGTTTTTTGTATAGGACATGTGAATGCTCACTGATTCATTTCTAAAATTGTGCATTTCACAGAAACATCTGTTTTGTTAATCCTGCTGGGACTTGATTCTGAACAGTTCAGCAGTTCAGGCTTGTACAGATCTGGCCACCAGAAGAAAAATGGGAATTCTCATTTGCTCAAGTTCTCAGTGGTCTAACCAGGGATATCATGAATAACAGGACAATTGAAGGTTAGGTTTAAAAAACTAGAGATATATTTACATATTTAAGGTCATATTCACCACAGAATGTTGTGCAGTTTTGAAATCCTCAAAATTAATTCAGACTCAGACAGTTAACAGTGCATAAATGCAGTCACAGTGCTTTCAAACCAAAATTCTTATGCAAAGCCAGCAGAGATGTCACTGCAGAGCTCCTTTCCCTACTTTCCTCTGTTAGCCTACGCTGAGCTAGAGCTGGTATCCTTGTAACAAAATCCATGGAATGCAAAGAAATACTGTGAATAATTCTGGAAGTAAACTGGAGCTCCCAGTCTGCCTACTTGTACTTTCAACATAAATTCATTTTAGATGCTAATTGGATTAAAAAATTAAACATATTTTCCATCATGATCTTTCTGTCATTTCCATGAAGCTGCCTAGCATCTTTTCTGTAAAACTATGCTGGAATTTTTTTTTTTAAATTTTTTTTTTTCTTTTTTTTGGAAGGGGAAGGGGGGATAGACATAATTTTATCTAATCATATAACTAATTAATTTACTGATATTAATCACTCTAGAAACATTAGTTGATAACAAGAGTGTAGGTAAAAGTTTCAGGACGATTAAGAATTTATGACTATTAATGTGGGATTATAATTTGTGAGAGAGTGGAATTCCTAGTGATGTCACAAGCTCAGGAGTCTGCAGAACTTTTTATAGAGTTTTGGAAAAGGGAAGACTGAAGCTATGAGAAATGCTTGTCTCACTGTGAGACATCTCCCTTTTGCTGCAGGGCCTTTGTATGACAAGTGAAAAACTTTTCTTAAGCTATCCAGCTGGATTCTTACTGCCATGAAATTGATGCCACCATTGGTTGGATGAGGTGAGTATTGTTAAGGATAGGTGTGTGGCAGAAGAGCAAATGGCCCTTCAACCCTTGTGATTTATGAGTTAATGACAGTATGAAACTGAACTTCTGATCCTGTTCAGAAAGTTCATCAAGCTAAGGAGGAAACAGCCAATTCAGAACAACTGACTGAACTGACAAGTGTACTATACAGACAGAATGGACATCGAAAAAAATTCTCTCTCAAAATACTATCAAGAGTGAAATCTTATCAGGAGAGTAACATTTAACAAAGCCTATATGAAGAAATCATCATCTTAGGCATCATCTTAGGCAAAATTGTACTTCGTACATCTCAGAAAAAATTCTTTTTTTTTCTGAGATGAAAACTCCTGCTTAAAATTGCTTCATACTTGGGAAAAAGTTTACCTGTACTATAATCCTCTTAAGTAAGTTTAATTACTAGATCAGTTAGGATTTCCTGCTTAGCAGGAGTAGTTGTATTAGTCGTGCCCCAGCTTCACTGTGAGGTGAGATTTGGGCACTTTTGTCTGCGTGTTATGGAATCATGGAATCACAGAACAAGTTGGAAGAGACCACTGGAGGTCATCTAGTCCAATTCCCTGCTCATGCAGGGTCTCCAAGAACACCATCACTCAGGACTGTGTCCAGATGACTTTTGAATATCTCCAGAGATACTAAAAATATAAGAAGTACAAGAAAATTTGATAAAGCTGTGTTTCAGTGTGTGTCCTGAAAGGAGGACCAGAACTAGAAATGGAATAAAATAGGCATAAGTAGGTAAATGTAGACACATTTAAAGAGACTAACTTGTTAAATGGGCTTAATAATTTTCATGCAGTCTTGTCCATATTACCCTTGGAAGTGAACAGTTCCAAGAGGGGGATTGGAGAGAGGACCCTAGTGTGGCAGTTTGAATAATTAGGCATCTTCTTCTCTGAGCTGTGGTATTTTAGCAGCATAGACATCATTTGCAGGGATTGGAAGCAGAGAAGGAGGACAGGTTGGCCTGTGTACATCAATGAAGGATGAAAGATGATACTGATACTACAATAGCCCTATAGCATGAGTGTTTGTGTAGTGTTCTCCATGATGATGTAGATGTATATGTACTGTTGTGATATTGCTGAATTGCTTATCTGTGGTGCAGCTCCTCTAAGGCTGTGGGAAACAGAGTTATCTGGGTTTATCAGACCAATATGGGAAAGTTGGGCACAAAGCTTAACAGACTTGGTATGTAACCAAAAATATTGTTGCTGGATTAAATGTGAAAATGTGAGCAGTTTCACAGTTCTGTGAAGTCTTTTAGGTTTGGGGTTTTTTTAAGCTTTGTAGAACTATTTTTAAAATCTAAATGTTATCACTAAAAATGTTCATTCTTTCTCCTGTGTCGGATACGGTTATCTCACTTTATATTCCTATTTTGTCCTTGAAACAGTACTCAAATTAGATGAAGTATAGCTTTATAACTTTTTTCCCTCAGATTTTTTTTTTTGTTAATATCTCAGTATTTTCTTTTTGAATTATTTCAATATGCTCTTTGCTTTTAAAGACACAGAAAAAAAACCCCCAAAAACTGCTAGTGTAAAAACATTTGGGTATCCCTTTTTGTTATTTTCTTTCAGTAGACCTGAATCTGTATTAAACAAATGAGGATGAAAGAGAAACAAAATCACATTTGTCACAGGTGGAAATGAATATACTGGAAGTTAGATAGCTCTTCAGCTTCCATAGTCATTCTGAGAACTGGTTGCATGGCATACTTCAAGAATTGTTTCTAAGTTGTATAGTGAGTGAATCCTATCTTTTAGTCTCTTTTAGGTAAAATTCTCTGTCAGTTAAGCTCAGTATCACAAGAGAAGTGTTGATGTACATTTTAACTTTTTGTCCGTGAAAAGATGCTTATTTGTTTCTGCCCTTTAGAACACGTTATCAGAGTGCTATCACTGCACTGGCACTGGATACAGGTAATGGTAGGATTTGGGAGCAATTAAAATTCCAAGTTATACTGTTACATAGTGACAGAAACAAAACCCAGAAACATAATGCACCCACAGTGTGATGCCGTAACCGAAACCCAGAAAGCATCAAAAACTCTGTTCCTCTTCTGGGCATTCTAGGGTATAGTTCTTACAACATTATCTGTGCCATAGTATCACTCTGGCTGTTATGCTGAGGAATAGTTTCCCCTGGGCTAGCTGGAAAATATGCATATGAAGACACAGAAATGGCTAAGATGTCATGTTGATGAACTACAAACTAAAAAGGAAGAAACATTTCACATAGTTTCAAAGGAAGAAAACATGTTTAAGTGAGCTGGAAGTGTTAACAGGAGCACACAGACATCACAACAGATCAGTATCATCAAAGTTTAGTATGCTCAGAGCAAAATAGTGTCCAGGATATGAAAATTTAACATCTAGTTTGCAAATTGGATGGGAAATATAATTTTCTTTTAATATTCTAGGCTAATGGATACCAAATGAATAAGTAGTCTAAAATGCATTCTCTTAATACAGATTTTTGTTTAATCATACTTTTAATCATACTTTTAAAACATCCTGTAAGCAATCTACAATCAATTCTTATACATAATTAACACTGTATCTTTAGTTACCAAAAATCTTGTGTTCAGTACACAAAATAGGAAACAAGGGCAAATTATTGTTGTAGATTTCTCTGACAAACAACTCTGAGAGACACTAGTCTGTGCTGAAGACAGTTCAAGAATTATATAAATTGAATTATATTTGTGTGTAATTTACTGAACTTCATGTACCACATATGAACTTCATGATAATGTATCTGATAAAATATATAATATAGAATGTATATATAAAATGAAAATTTATAATATAGAATGTATCTGATAAAATACAGATAACTTAGCACTTCAGAGATCAATTCCTTTCATTCTAATGCACATATCTAAAATAGATCAACAAAATAATTCCCTAAGAGAGCTCATTTCTTCCGCTGCCAGTACAGTTTTTCATGCTCAATAACTGGCTCACATAAAGACATTGAAATTTCAGTTGTCTAAAGTTAGGTGAGATAAATCTAACACTCCTCCCCTAATTACTTAAGTACTGCAATTGAATTTTTAAATTTGGATGGCTCTAAAGATCCATCCTAGATTGTGCTCTCCTATTCATTCTTAGTTTCATTTGGACAGGAATTCCTTTATATTTACCTCAGATGAGAGAAAGAACAATCAGGTGTAACAATTAATAAAGGTAAAAAGAGGGAATTTGAGGAGGAGGAAGAGGAGGAGGAGGAGGAGGAGGAGGAGGAGAAGAAGAAGAAGAAGAAGGAGGAGAAGAAGAAGAAGAAGGAGAAGAAGAAGAGTATGAAGACAGAAGAAGGAAGAGTAAATTAAAAGAAATTTATGAATAATAAAAATAATGAGTAATATATATTTTAGCTATCATATACTCAAATAATTATAGTCATTGTTTGTATTCCTCATTTTAACAAAAATTAAGTATCTACTGTATATAAAAGACAAAATATTTTCTTGAATGTTGTTATTTGCAGTTACATACTGATCTGATGTTTTGCTGCTTTGAGAAAAATGGGGGCCAGAACTAGAAAACATAACCAGAACCATCAGTGCATTACAAAGCTGACATAAAGTCAGTCCTTTAAAGGGCAAAAGTTTTAATCCATTGTACATAATGGCTTTGTAGTTATATAGTCCCATGAATCAAACTCTTCCTTCACAGTATATTGGTTTCCTTGTTATCAGCTTAGTTTTCTGCCTTTTGTTTCCTTTATCAAATGAGTGGACTTAGTACATCTCAGCATAGGCATAACATGCACTGAAATAATTTGCTTTTTATTTTAGGGATTGGGCCCGAACTCCGAATCACTACACAATGAAGGGATTATACATTAAAAAGGGCTGTATGCAATCAAGAAGAAATTTTAATTAATCATAAATAGAACTGGTTTTGTGGAAATAATTTGACCTGACAGTTCAAGGTTTGATCAGCACATCACAGAGATTAAAAATAC
Organism: Dasyornis broadbenti; assembly: GCA_013397935.1. Taxonomy (NCBI): domain Eukaryota; kingdom Metazoa; phylum Chordata; class Aves; order Passeriformes; family Dasyornithidae; genus Dasyornis; species Dasyornis broadbenti. The sequence goes on along the minus strand of VZRN01004516.1, from coordinate 73,894 downwards.
TTTTGACTTGAACAGACAGAGTCCCAGAGAGTCACTGCAGCCTGAAATACTTCAGGAAAGCTCGTATGTACAGATCACACAATGTCAATGTTTCTCTTAGTGCTTCCATTCCATTAGGAACCAATGCGGGACTCTTTTAACTTCCGAGAAATCTTCCAATATCATGCTGTCCTGGTCAATGCTGAAACAACAGAGATTACAAGACATCAAACTACAACCTTTTATCCCATGTTCTGTGTGTATAAAACAAGGAGTCAGCTTCCCTTTGAAGTACTAATTGACTGTCTGTACCAATCAGCACCTAATCCCTTTCCTGAATGCATTTAGGTCTCCACAGTAACTGAGCTGGCCTTCTCTGGGCTCTAGGCTGGTAAGCACTTACAGTAAATGTGTAGAATGCGAAGGGAGTAACTGATCTCAGTCTAAGAAAGCCTTCCTAAAAGCAACTAGACATCACAATTCATGATTAAGTCTAACAGTAGGAAGATGGAAACAAGTTAGAAGAAAAGAATTTCAGAGGCAGTACATTAAAAATTAACAGTGAGAAAAAGGCATCTTATATTTTTCCTTTTTTTCAGTTTTTTCCCCCTGCTCCTTTAACGTAAGTTATCCAGGAACAGAGGGCACCAGAGATTTACTGATTGTTCTGGGTCATTACAAAAAAGGTTGGAGATACGATCACAAAGAATTTGCTTGATTTTGTCAGGCACAGCTCCAATGACTACCTTGCTCATTACAAGAATTATTAGTGCAGGAACTTACAGATGCATTTTACCCATTGCTGGGAGCACAAGCCACACACAAGTGACCATTTAGGGCTGATAGCCTCAAAGTCTAGCCAGGCAGCCGAAGTAATTTGCACTTATTTGATTGCAATCTCTGTCCCTCCCATGAAACAGAGATCAGGAAGGAGCCCATTTGGAATGTCAGTTTGTAATATGTAAAACAAGAATGGAAAGGACATAGTAAAGGGAATTTGAGGGACATTCTCTAGAAAGTACTTTCTCTGTGAATTAGAAGAGAAAAATGCCATAGATCACAGTAAAAGGACCAAAACCACAGGACTTCAGGTACCCCGTGAAAACTAGCCATTTGTGTAGGAAGCACTCTTATGAGTAGTAAGAGTTTAGACCTAATGAGCACTGACTATTCAGAGAATGTTTTCTTTTCTTTGAGGGGGGCAGTAGAAGCATTTGTATTTAAGAAGTGTGATAAGTTTTTTCTATACCACAAATGCTTTTTGAAAGAATGAATACTTCCTCAAAAGGAAATAATAAACTAGATAATATTAATTCCCAGCAGGTAGCATTTATGCTCAGTACTTACCTCTTTACCTAAAATAGCAACACAATATTCGGTGTGTTCTTTTTTTATGTTCTGTATTGTTAAAATATTAACCTTTCAGATCTGAGGATTTAAGACAAAAAGGTTTTCTTTTCTTTCACACAGGACATGCAATATAGCCACATTTTCTTATGAGGAAGGAGACCTGCTCTACTGTGTCTGGTAAAGAAATAGCTTAAATCTAAGAATATTTTAAATATACAATGCAATTGTCAGGACAATTCTTACCTTTGTTAGACTTCAGTGTCCAGCAGTCGACATGTTTGGCTGAAAAAATTTTCCTATCAAGTATAGTCATCATTTGTGTTGACTGAAAATCTCTGCAATTGCCCACAGCTTTGAATGCCTCTGTTTTGAGGGTGTCTGTCTTGCTATACCATAAGGAAAAGTTCAGTTATTAGGCAACCACATTTTCTAGAATGTGTACTAAGCTTTAGTTAGGCATTGAATCACATCTTGTAATATGAAGGAGATGAATGAATTTAAATGAGCTTGAGATAAAATAGCTAGAGTAACATTGAAGAAAAATCGTTCTAGTAGTCCCCTTTTAAAAATCTATTCCAGCTTTTGGTTATACAGCCACACAGTTAAATTAAATGTTAACTGAAATAAGAAATTTGCTTCTTAGACAGTTATTTTAAAGAGGCATGTCATGGTTTCCAATGACTTTTTGTTTTTTTGTCTTTATAGAAAACACAGTTCTTAAAAGGGAATTTGATTTGCTGGTCTCTTGGGTGGTCACTTAAAACAGACCTCTTCATGTCACTAGAATTGCCATAAAGACAGACCATGTAGCTCTGTAACAAGGAGGTCAAGACAGAGGGGACTGTAGAAAAATAAACAAATCAAACAAAGAAAACAAACCCACTTGTGCTACAGCTGCTTACACCTTAGAGCTTTTTATTTCAGCTGCTCACTGAGCAGCAACTCTCCAGTACGAATCCGTGTGACTGTTTCTTCCCCTTTCAGGACCTATCCAAACTGTCTGTTTAGAAAAGATAAAGCCTAAAGCCTATCCCCTGCTGGCATGTCCACCTTGCCCTGGCCATGACCCTATGCTATGGCTCAACTCACGGCTGTTAGGTTAGGAGGAGAATTTGGAACTAGTCCTCTTGTGACAGAAGAGGGTTAATCTATAGAAGCAAAGCCCAGCCAGCAGAAGAGAGAGCACCTGATGAGGAATAGGTCTACAGACCTACTGTCTTTAGCTCATTCGTCTTAATTGTCAGACCTTTGGTATTTCTGACTGACTTTTCTGGTAGCTCTGGCTTTGTCAAGGAGATGATGCCTCTGTTCTTGGAAAAGCAGGAGAAGGGAGGACTGACCAAAGCTGTGCTCAGACAGTGGATATTTCTGATTCCCCTGTATCATGCCTATGTCAGAACAACATTTGGTGAGTCCTCCCCTTTCTCATCTGCCCTACTCCTTCAGGAGCCCTAATTGATTGTATTTCTCTGGGGACTGGGGAAAGAAAAAGGGGTTCATTTTCAACTTCTTACACATGAATTAAGTCTAGATTGACAGTTCTCAGATCAACTGAATAGGGTCCTACTTCACATTTCCTATGGTAACCCAAACATTTTTTAAAAAAGCCGTAGTCTTCAACATAAGTTGTTTTTTTTTTTTTTTTTCAAATGTATTTAATTAGAAATCTTGTAAAAAGAGAGGGAGAAATTCTTATAACAACAACAGGAAGTGAATAACTCACAGTTCACAGTTTGGATTAGAATGAGTCTAAGGTTACTCAGAAGAGTACTAAGCTTTAGTTAGGCATTGAATCACATCTTGTAATATGAAGGAGATGAATGAATCTAAATGAGCTTGAGATAAAACAGCTAGAGTAAAATTGAAGAAAATCAGACCTTAATTTATTGCTTGAGGAATTTATCTTATAATTCTTAAGTGAAAAATCATAACATTTTACAGTGAAAACTGCCCACTATGAATTGCTTCCTTGAACAGTGTCCTTAACTATTTCACTAGGATTAAGGTACTTCTAGACAGTGGTAAGTAATAAAACTCAGTTTTTGATACAGTCATACATAGCTCATGTGTTTTGTAGCTTAGTATTTTACTTCTTCATAGCAAGCAAGTAATCAGCAGCATTTCACAAAGTTTTTTCATTTCTACTTCTTTGACTATTGTGTGATTTTTTCTTTCACTCATACTGTAGCTCAAAAAAGGCAGTTCATCACTACTCAAAGTGTACCGGAGCTTGGTTCCACTAAGAAGCACAATAGCTATACATTCCTCATCATTTGGCTTGAAAAAGTGCTTGCCTTCCTTGCGCCACAGGAAGAAGACCTGAATTTATTATTAATTGTTTTCTGCATGTTACTAATCTTAGTTTGAATTGGAAAAGCTGACTTCCTGTGAATGCATTAAGAAGAATATGAAGGGTTCACTAATCAGTGCTTTATAAAATATCATTAGTAATTTACATGCTTTAAGAATGCACCCATATCCCTTCCAGGAAATATGCCAAATATTATCTATGAGACCTGTTAAATATTTTATCAAGAAGAAATAAAGTCATCAAATGATTTCCAGTTTTTAGTGTCATGATGGGTCATGTGTGAGTCTGGCATACTTGGCAAAAGTGTTGGTCCTCAGATAATTAGGTAAAGCATGAGTCAGTCCTGGAGATCACTCAGCCAAGAAGACACAATGCATATTGGGGTGTTCAGAAGACATTAGAGCATTAAATGATGGGTGGCAAAGGGAGACATTACCTCTCTGGTAGGTTTGGAGAAAGATCAATGAACAGGAGGAGGCAGTTGGAGCCTCAGGTAGGCCCATACAGGAGAGACAGCAGGTGTATTCCTCATGATCTGTGGCTTGATTTTAGTCTTCTCCAAATTTGCTGAGCAACAGTGACGGGACAGATACTTTTTGTGTATTAGCCTCCTTCAGGGTGGTGGAAGTAATTGTAAAGTAGCAGGCAGTTATTCAACTCTCTGGCAAGGCAACCTCTTTAGAAAGGCATGATATGAGAATCATGTGGTGTGAATGATCAGCCCAGGGTAATGCTGTGAGGAAGGGTGAGCTGGGCACATGTGTCTAGGCTGCTGTCAGGGAAAACAGTGCAAGGAATTAGGAAGTGTACTTCTTATCTCACATGCTGCTGTACTCTTATGCATCCCATACCTTTTTTCTTAGAAAGAAAGCTTTTTTTTAAAGGAAACATCCATCATTATATTGTATATAGAGATCAACAGGTTTTGCATTCCTTGTGGTGTTATCATGCCCTTTCATCAGCTAACCAGTTAATTTACACCACCACAGCCTTCCTGTTACAGATAGCAGGACGGATTTGATGCAACCTGAAACCCTAACTCACTCATTACCCAACAGAGGGTCACTCTGCTATAGTAGTGAAGCCAACGAATATAAAAGCATTTTAATGGAAACCTTCCCTGCAGCTGGAGAAGATCATTCTGTTTGAAGAATTTCTGGTAAACAGGCATTTTCCAAAACATAAACATTTGGGTTTTAAATGAATATTTATTCTGTTTCACTCTACATTTATTTGTAAAAAGGAAATGTCTGTATAAATAGATGATTAAGATCTAGAGTGTATATTACCAAAGAGGGATTATAGCTTATTCCTGATCCCTGTAGGAAGAAAACATTCTGAACCTGTGATGGTCAAAGGAAACACAATATTGAAAGCTGCTTTTAGTACATTTAGAGTGGAAGAGTGCACTGTTGCACGTTCGGAGCTTTAAGTACTTCTGACTTTTTATGGTGCATAGGACATGTGCATAATCACAGAGCAACAGACTGAATAATTTGTAAAGCTAAAAAGCTCATGTGTGCTCAGAGATGGCTTGGGGACTAGCATGTAAAGTAGGAGAAAGGAAATAAATCTTCCTTGCATGTTACTCAATGCCCTTGGTTATTGCTCATGCTCTCCTGAAATATAAAAACAGGAGCTAACTTTCTTATCCCGCAAAGTATTTAGCATCGCTTTAGCTATATGAGCTGTCTCACATATACTTTTAAATTTGGTTTCAGTGTTCCTCACTTTACATATTGGATGGTAAGTTGATGCTTTAACTAAGACAAAGCCAAAGTTTTGATTCACTTCTGGCCTTTGTGCAGTGGAGGGAGTTGCCAGTGGTATAGACACCTGAGCTAATCATTACATTGCAAATCTTGTTGTCAGAGTGTGCTAACTGGAAAACTCTGATCTGCACTTCCAAGTCCCTACTTTTGATTCTCAAGTCAGCCTAACTGTAAAAATAAGACTTTCTTCTGTAAATCTTCTTTCAACTAGTTTTAAAACTGCAGAATAGGCTTTTGTTGTCATAAATAGTTATATATTCTATTAGATCAAAAATCTGTCCTTGGATAATCACACAGATGACCAGAAGATGTCAGTGAGTCAAGTTCAGTATTGATATATTTCTGATAGACATGCTTACATCAGGGATGTGATGATTTTCAATTATTCTTCATACTTTTTAGAGGGTAAAATTTTTTCTTTACTTATATGCAAGATCATCACAGAATCTAAGACGAAAAACTGTGAGATTCAGACTTCCAGCTCCTCTGCCCCTCACCCTATCGATAATAACACCAGGTACACATGTAAACAGGAACCAAGTACAAATTTTCCCCAAAAGTTACACTTGCATAGAAATTTCCAAGAGGAAATATAACATATCAAAATAGTGAGGTGACTATTGCTTTTAGAGAGGGTAGGTATCCTGACGCTGTGTTAATTTCTTCTTGTTGTTCCTTTGGACTTGATTGTTGGAGTGTGGATTATTTGTAATCATCTGTATTGCAGGTTAGCCTAATAACAAGAAGATCCTGTGTAGCTCTGTGTGACTCCTGTCTAATTCCTCTTGTTGAAGTTTCCATTACCCCCTTGAAAGAGTTCAGGAATGGTATGCGATACCACATGTAGAGTTTTTCAGAAGTTATTTTCAAATTCAAATGAAACAAACCATTCCAATAAGATTAAAATACCTAGGAAGAATGGATTTTTCCCAAAAAGCTATTGCTTTATAGGAGTCTGCAAACTGCTGAAGAAATAATTCAGAACATTACTTTCTTGCTTTATTGCACTGTGGTTTGAAAAATAAACAGGATTAGGGGTGGACTCAGAACATTTTTTCCTCGATCCTTTTTCTTTTATAATACATATTTAACATGTTTGACTTGAATGGCCTTTTTATGTTAATCGTTCAGAGGTTTTACTGGAATGCTGACAGGAAGGTATCACTATTGGATTGTGTGGTTATTGTCTTTATATTCATTAAATTGTTGTACGCTTAAATTGTAATAGAAAGAGTAATATCTGAACAATTTCTTTGTTCAGTGCTCAAGTCTTGCTTCTTGTTCATTCTTAACTGCTTTCTGGGAAGTTATTTAAAAACAAACTAAGCCCATAATGGTCTATAGAAGGGTAAATGGCACTTAATGTCAAAATTTTCTAAATGCAAGGATGTGTTTCTCTGAATGAATACATAGCTCTTTAAGTCCTTACCCATATGGTTAACCCCTGTCCACCTGTGTGTTTCACCAGAATATTTTGAATTTTGTTAATTTTTGCTGAAACAATAAAAATTATTTCTTTCCTTATGAAGCAACCATCCTGTTGACTACTGCTTTAGAAATTGATTCTATATGTATATATGTATATATATTAAAGTGTTACTAGATACAAGTTTGCAACAAGTGGTATCATATATAATATGGTACTTACATGTATTTCCTATATACATTTTTAAATTCAGAAATCAAGGGATCATGAAAGAGAAAAAAGGAATATGCAGAGATAAATCTAGGAGGTAGTACAAATATTTCATGGGCTATTTCCCAGCTTCCATTCTACAAAGGTCAAAGCAGAAGTAATGCCTTTGTTGAAAAGGGAAGTGAACAGTTCCCTTAAATCCACCTTTCAAGTTACTATCATTTTGAATTCTAACGTATTACAGGCTGCATCTGTATTTATAAGAACAAGATAGTCAGGAAATAATCCTAAGCACCTATCTGGTTCCTGACCTTACTTAAAATATTCAGTCCTTATTTTATCTCAAACAAGTAAAACTCTCCCCCTGCTCTGATCTAGCAGAGAGTATCTTTAGGCTGTCTGCATGTAACACAGTTGGTGTCACTTGGCCTGAGGAACAGGCGTCAATTCCTTTTATTCAATGGCAGAAATATAGGTATGGTATATAGTATAGAGATATAGGGGAGCAAAATAATAAATACTGATTTAGACTCTCAAGGTCTTTAACAAACACAACAGTAGATGGTCCTCATTAAGGCAACTTACTAGACCTATATAAGTTAACCTGTTGATACAGATTGCAAAGCAGGACATAATATTCAGACAGACAATGGTGTTAATAAACCAGCTATGTAGAACTGAAAATTTTACTGTCCTTAAGTAAAAATTTAAAAAGTGTTTTAAAGAGGGATTAAGAAGACTTCGGTATTGCTAGACAGTACTCTTGCTATGCCTGAAGAAAAAATATGGAAAGGGATAAGTACAATACTAATTTTTCCTGCAGCTATTGAAAAGGTGAAAAGCTTTAGAATTATATAGAGAATAAAACTGTACTTCCTGTTACTAAATCACAGTGTAAATTTAAGAAAGGGTTTGAGGAGCAAAGACAAGAAAAGGTCATGACTCTTGATGAGAGAGAGCGTGAAGAATGAGTCAAGGGATGTAGAGAGCAGTGATGTAGTTCAAGCTATAATTTAAGGGAGGTAAGGATATTGATTTTAGCTGTATTCCAGATAGTTATCATGTTACACTGAAAGGCTTGCTATAAGTGAAATGGAGGTCATCATGCTTACACTCCAATTAAAATGTTATCATTGTAACAAAAACATAATAGACAGTATTAGTAACAAAGGTACATTAACATCTACACTGCAGTATTCAGTATACTTGACACCAATTACCAATTATAAGTCATAATACAGAGAACTTCTTTCCACTGAGCCCCAGTAAAATTTAAGAGTTTCACAACAGCCAATGTTTTTCAGTTAATATAAAGGGTTCCTAATTTTTAAGTGAATTCTGAGCTTTGTTAGACCTTTACCATGCATTGTATTTTCATAACTACACTAAAATAGCCTAGACAAGTCACTCAACTGCTGTTAATAGTTGTTGCAGCTAAAACAAACTAAACCCCATTTATAACAGGGCAAACCCATGCAAGTTTTGAGACCCTGAACTATTGTGTCAATAAAAAAGTTGTGGTGTTTTAACATGACAATTAAAAAAAAAGAGATTTTACTTGGCTGAATTGTGGGGAGCATAAGTATATTTTATAGAGACAAAGAAATGTCTATGCCATTAGTGAGGGTGAGAGCCTTTCATGAGGCAGCATTTCTGAGGAGAGACATAATGCTAGACATTGAACCTGAGGAAAGGCTCATGATGAACATGTTGATGAGTTTATGGGCCTACAGAGCAGACTAAGTGATGTTGCCTTCTGTTAATTGAGGAAGAAGTTAATAAAGAAGGTTTGGTTAATACATTTGGTTAATAAATTAGGACTTCTTTTTTTTTTTTAACCAGTGGAGAAAATTTTATCAGAAAATCAGATCGTCATTTAAGTCTGAACAAAAGTGGAAAAAACAGGTAGATTAATGACTTGTTCCAGTAAAGACAGCTTTCATTCAGGTCTGCGGTTGAATTTGCCCAAAGATGGTGATGAATTCTTTGAGACTAGTGTGGAAAAAAATGAAAAAACATGCTGAATGTAACTAAAATAGAAGAATGAACAGATTAATGAGTAACAGAATGCATAAAATACCAATAAAAATATATCTAACTTTTCAAGCTAATGGATCAATGAGATGACTATGAAGTACCAATTTTGCTCTTTAGCGAAACAAAATCAGGAGGAATTTCTGATGTGAACTTCAAACCAAGTGCAAGTCACATAAAGCTGTTTTGGAGAAACTATTGAATTTTTCTAAATCTGAAAACTAGGATTTAAGTGAGTGATCTATGGTTTTTCTTGAGTTTGTACTGCTGAATTTTGTGGAAGTGACACTGCTCCAAAATGCGTTTGTAATGTAGGACCAATTTACTTCATATTGAAGAGTCAATTGTTAACTAGACAAATATTCAACTTTAAGCATGTATATAATCCTACTGTCCTCATTAGGTAGATTAGTAGGTACTAGCAATATGAACCACTTTGAATTTTTTAGAAAAACATTTGTCCTCAGAAAATGTTGATTCATCAAAAACTTTATTGTGGTGATGAAATTTTCCTCGGGGGTGTGTTCAATGCCCCAGACTGAAGGTGGAACTGAGACAACCACTACTATTCTGTATTGTCATCCCAGACCAGGGCCTGGAGCACACAAATGTTCCTGAGTGGATTCCTCCAATGGCTGATTTAGAATAGAGACAATAAATCTGAGTCTTTTTAAGTCTGAGTTATCTCAGAACTACGGCACCGGCTACCCTTGGTTCGGTGTCCATATTTTTCTTTGCAAAACATAATTTGCTTGGAGCCCATCCCACAGAAGAATTAATACAATTTTACCTGTGCATACCTTTTTGATTGGCATGTCATGTGCGTATTTGAACACCTCGTTTCACATTCTCATCAAATCAGTGATTTATTTTACAAGAAAGGGGGGATTTAACGCTAGCAGTCTTTTAACATTTCATCTGTCAGCTTCTTGATACTTAATCTAAGGAACACTTTTCATATGGCTTCAGTTTGTAAACAGTTTTTCAATCAGCTGAGGATTTGTCTGTCACTTTCACATTGTCTAAACTACTTAGAAGAGTTGATGTAGTATCAAATGCCTTCTGCAAGTTCAAATGCTGACTACACCTGCTGCATTATGTTTAGCAGTTTAGTAGTTTGTATTTTTAATTCCCGAAAAAGTCAATCAAATTTTAGTGTGACTTCCTTAAAATATTTTATTACGTGTCTTTAGTTATTTCAGCTCTATTCTGCCTGATTCTTGTACTTGACTTGATTTCTCTGCTTAGTTATTTTAGTGAATCATACAATTTTAAATAATTTTCAGAGAATAATTTCAATATTTCATTTTGTTAATCTTTGCCTTGAAGTTTCTGAGACTTTGTTTAGTTAACAACTTCTTTTTGGCTCAGGGAAAATGACACAGCTGAATTTAGTTGACTTTATTCATATTAAGATGTACCTTTACCATAGTGCAACTTTGCTGGCTTAAACGCATTTTATTAATGAAAATATCTAAAACTCAGTTTTAGATTGCTTTTTACCAACAATTACATTTCATGAGATGAGACAAGCATCTGAATACAGAGTTTGAGAAGTGGTGTCTTGGACATAGGCATTCATAGAAAATTTCACTACAACTACTATGTTTCTGCTAGGCTTCCCATTGAACTTTTTTCCCATTGAACACACTCCAATTCCTCAACCTCTATATATCTGAATAATCCAACATCAAGTCCTTTAGAACAGGTAGAAATCTTTCTAGCAAAAATAATCCTTGAAGTCAAAAAGGTCCTTTATTAAGAAGTGCAGCTCCTTTCTTAATGATTGTTTGTGAGATCTGTTTTCATTCACTGTGTTGGTTAGATGTTTCAATACTCTGTGTTTTTGTATTATACTTTAATAAAATTATTTCAGGCTTTCCTCCATCTCATTAAAATAAAAGGAGGAAAAAAAAAGAAAAAAAGCGTCAAGCACAAATAATTTTAGAGAAACACATCCAGACCTTGCTTTTGTTTTTGCAGCAGAAGCAATCAGTCCAAAACATAATAAATCACTTCCTTCACCTGCATGTCTCTGTGCATAGCTACGTGTGCTCATTCTCTTCACACTCTTTCACTTAAGAAACAGATGTTACTTGCTCCAACAGGAAGCAAAAGGTGTTGGCATGCTCACAGAGACCAGCTGGGTATGTAGAGCTTATTATATTCCTGCAACAGTTTATTCTTCACAACACTGACTTATTGCTTTTCACTTCTCCATATAAAAAACTTCCTGTAGCCAGAGGAAATACATGGCTGTCATAATACCTCCACTTAAAGGATCATATCACCCAGCTCTAGCTCTTTCCTAGTCTATAAGTGTTTTCCTCCTAAGGTATAATCCATTTTAAAAATTTAATTCAAGAGGCCTTGCAATCACAATTTCAGCATTTACCGCAATTAGGGGCAGTAAATGAGTGTGTATTCTTCTGCAGGTCATTTGGATTCTTACTGTGTTTGCAGTCTGAGAGTGTTTCTCATTGATACCCATGCTTAAGTGTATGTCAGAACACCACTGTAAAGCAACCTTCTCTCAGGCAGTTTCCCCAGATTGCCAATGACCACTGGTTAACGCTAAACATTCAAGGTGCTCAGGGATGAGAAACAAGCCTGGATTTTCAAACCCTGTTGAATGCACACAGTAAAAGCGAGAAAGCAGTTTCATACTTTGTGAAGCCTGAACTAAATTGACTTAACAAATATTTTAATTTTACCTGGGTGCAAGAAGAGAGGTTTTCTCATGTCTAATACAGGAGCAAAATAAAAATGAAAAGACTTTAGTAAAGCTTTCCTGTTAAAATCTTACAGTGCCACCCATTTCCTTAACTTGCGTGTCTTTGTTATGCTGGGTCAGTCTCATTTTCTGTCCACAGTGAAAGGCTGATAAACTTCTTGAATAGCGCCAAGTCCTGTATTGTCTATTCTGTGTTGTCAGTAACAGAGACAAAAGTAAATCTAGTCCAGAATTGCTGACATACCCCCTGCAAACCAGTGTTTGTGCAGAATATAGGGTGAAAGCCTAATGTGCTAACAACCAGCTGTGACCTGATCAAAGCACCGCTCATTGTAAAGGTAGATTGTGTTTCTAAGAACACTCAGGAACCTTATGAGTAATAGGGGAATCTAAAAGTAAGACATAAAAAATTATATGCACACACTTTCTTTTGAGTTTTGAGGTATATTGTTAGTATAGAACCTCTCAATTTTATGTCTTTAAAGGAATAAATTAACCAAAAGAATAATTGGAACATTTGTGATGAGCAGTGCTGTCCTTCATACTCAAACAGTGGTACGAGTTCAGCTCAAAACCAGAAGCTTAAAATATCAATGGTACTGTATTATAGTGGTATCAGAAGATGAGAAAAACTGCTCTGTTAAATTTCTTTGTGACTATGTGTACAGATTTCTTCCTGTGATTTCCTCTTAGACTGAATAGGTAGTGAATGGCACTCAGAACACAGTTATGCATTAGTGAAGGGGTGGAATAAAAAGTTTACATTCATACCAAAACCAAGATGTTTTTGGAGTCAACCTTTTGCTCTTGGCCTATTTCCATTTCACAAATGCAGGGCTCTATTTCTTAGTGCATACTATCCTAGGTAGCTAGGTATGGGAAAATGAGCATTGTGCAATACTGTACAGACATCTTGAAGTTAGGTGTGGGATTCAGTTTCCATTTCAGACACATCAAGATGTCTAAATTCAGGCATATGCTGTGTAGATTTTTACATTTTAGTAAGGATCTAAGCTTACACAGGGTTTATGCTGGTTTGTGCTGGAAAATCCTATCAAGTAATAGGTGTGTAACTTTCAGCCAGGGAGGTAATGGCTCATTTGCTCATTCACTGCTATCCCATGCCCCTTGTGTCAAGGAATATTGCCTGGCCCCCAGCTGCTACTCCAAGAAGTGGTAGATTCCCATCAGTACTGTGCCTGATCTCGTAGCCCCATACAGCTTTCTTAGGTCCCGAAGGCACTAAATGCTGATAGGGGGGGAAAAGAAATCAAATTGCTTGCGTTAAGTGACTTGAACCCGTCCCAAGGAGTGCCGAGCAGTTTACAGCCAAGAACCCCAATCTAGGTCAGGCCTGCTTTGAGTGAGGTGTATGAGGTTGGATCAGATGACCTCCAGATTTCTGAGATTAGAAATAACCTCGGTTGTTCAATTACCCTGATCTGTTTGAAATCTTGTGGCCAGCAGAGATATCTTTAACTCTATTTGCAAGCTGCAGATAGAAGAATTTTTCTATGCCTTACCTCTTCCCACCTTTTTCCCATAAAGCAAAAATATACTGTTTGATTTCAGCGAATCATAGAATTTTAAGGGGTTGTAACAGACCTTTATTCAGGTGAAAAATTAAAACTTGTTAAGATAGTAGCCACTTTTTGTTTTCTTTGAAACCTGACTCCGGCAAATATTGAAGAAGTTGATGCAGTTAATTGTATGCACAGATTGTGTTTCCAGGGACACCTTCCACTAGACCAGGTTGCTCAAAGCAGTTTTGATTTATTGAAATTACAGGGATCTTGGTTTTTTTTTTTTTTTAAAAGTCAATTAGGTGCAGTACAAGAGTTTCCCTATCATGCAGTCCACAGATCTAAACTCTGTTCAGTTGCTGTCAGGGGCCAGGGGGATGTCCCAGTATCCTTTTTATTGACAGACTATCACAGTAGACTGAAGAATAATAACAAGAGGAAGTCAAATGTTCCTGGAAGAATAACAGGTGGAAAGAAAAAGAAAGACATTTAGAAGGTAAATTATAATTTTCTCTAATAATTACCACTCAGTGTAAGAACAGATGTGAAGCACATGGCCTACAGGATGAGCATTTTGCCAGGACCACAGGAAAACAAAAAAACAAAAAAAAAAAANAAAAAAAAAAAAAAAAAAAAAAAAAAAAAAAAAAAAAAAAAAAAGAGGGAAAGAAGAATAAAAACATAACTAACTGGAAAAATATGAATAAATGATTGTAACTGTTTTGGAGACTTGGTCTGTGATTCTTGCCAATGTCTAGGCTAGACCTAGCTAGAGGAGGTCATAGTTTGAAAAATATAATTATACCACCATGTTTGCATGGGCCAACTAAATCTTCTGAAAATCAATTGATTAGTCACTTTTTTTGTGTTCAAAATAAAAGAAAAACATTTCAATTTTTATAGTGTGTCATTTGCCCAGTGAATGCCTCAAAATAATCTGAACTCTGACCATCAGGATCTTTGATAAAGACAATTTTTTTGCGAAACAATCGACATATTAACTCCTGCACAACCCAAACCCTCTTTTAACGTGGATATCATCATGTCAGTTGCCATTCTTTAGAGATTCCCTATGGGCTGGACTTCTAGGAACAGCATTGAACAGCAAAAACAATTTTTCTGGAGTGAAACCATTGCCAGATTTTATTTCAAGCTAGGTGAAAAGTTGGCGGTAACACCAAACTGGTGCACTAGCCAAGATACATTGCATCTAGAAGGACATCTCCATCTCCTGTAAAAATGTGATCGCAATATTTTTGTGGTGGATTTTGCTTTCATGTGCTTTTTTGATCTTCATTAAAAAAAAAAAAGAAAGAAAAAAAAAAGAAAGAAAAAGAAAGTAGAAAACTGACTGAAAATTTAAAAATCTTCTTGTCTCCTGTGTTTACTTGCTGCATTGTATTTTAGATCATTTTCATGTTCATATGAAAACCACATGAAACCTAAGCAAATACTTTTTATTGTAGTATGTTATATTTACCATCCTTAATTATTTATGCTAAAAAGGAAAACAACACATTTTCCAGAGCTGTTCAGTTAAGGCTTCATACCTCTCCTGCAGTAGGAATATATTTTTCATTCTGGATTTTCTGGAATCCTTCCCTGCTGCTCACCTCTGAAGGAAGCACAAGCTGGTTGAAGTCCATAGCACATCTACTAGCTATTCATGTTGAGAAATCCTGAATTACCTAAAATACACCTAACAGTGAAGAAAGCAGGGGAAAGCTCTCATCTTTTTGCAATATGCATTTAACTGCATGAAACTGGCTGCAGCTGCAAAAACTTGTCTTTATGTGACTCTGTGATACTAACGACTACAATAAAAACATTGAAGGTTTTTTAAAGCCCTCTAACTTAAGAGGTCATGACAGCATCTGAAAAGGAAATAGAAAAAAACATATGAATAATAGGAAGCAAAACTGCTTCAATTCACAGAAGGAGCTTAAAAATAAGTTAGTCTTTATTTACCGAATGAGAAAGAAAATCGATTGTATCTCCTAGGAATATTCTCTTGTTGTCCCAAACTCTTATTTTCTTTGGTAGCTAGAGGCAGAGTATTGAGTTTTGACAGCAAAATAGTAATTGGTTTGCAGCAGATTTTTAGAGCATATTATTATGGATATTCAGAGAGAAATGTTGGGTACTAATGCTATGAGAATACTGTAAATATTGAATTTTTCTTTTTTTTTTCAAGGAAACAAATCTTCCACATACTTCCACAATTAAATTTAGGAATATCCAACACTCAGAGATCATATAATTGTCCCAAAACTTTTTTCCTTTCTTACTATCCAAAACTCTTTTTTCCTTGGAATCTTAGTGTCTTTGTTTCAAATCCCACCTTCTGCAAATATTTTTAGTAACTTCAATAAGAAAATAAACAGCAACGAGGCAAGAAATGTACCTTTGAATTTCTTTTATTACAGAAATATGCAGAAATAAGAGACACCTGGTCAGTACTCACACTGAAAGACAAAATCAGAATTTTTAGCAATCTTTGAGATAAGAAATCTTAGAGCAAAAAGTGAATAATAAATAGAAAACATTAAAAAGTGTATAAGCATTTAAATTAATACACAATAGTCCACTGACATTTCTAAAATTTTCTATTTTCAATCCTACAAGAGATATTTCATTTGAGTTTTTAAATATCACAATCAAACCATGATACTAAATTGATAACAAAAAGGTGTATTTCTGCATTTTACAAGGCTCTTTTATAACTGAACTTCTTTTTGTCAGCATTAAAGAATTATGATGCCAATGATAATTCTAAATGAATACAGTGTTAAAGGAAGTGGTCAGATTAGCAGCACAAAATATTCAATAATGGTTCAGCATAGAAATCCAGTGCAAAGAATAATTATGTCTCCACTTGAAGGATCAAGAACTCCCTCTTAATTCTCATTTTGTCACTTATAGAAGTTTCCAATTTCTCTTATTTAGAAGGTGTGCCTGACCTGCTGATATCAAAGATCTTATAAATGTTGATAAATTTACAATTATATCTTAAACCAGGAATTTTTTCTTTTTTTTTTTTTTTTTTTATTTTATTTTTGTTGTTGTTTTTGTTTTTGTTTTTTTTGTTCATGTTAATCTGCACAGCCAGTTAGCTTTGGTGAAGCATACCAAACTTTTCCACGATAAGGATCTGGCCCTCTTTAGCAGGGCTATGTAATAAAATTTTTGTACAACTTTCACCCAGACTCATAAAAGCTGATAATATCTTGCATAGAAAAACAAAAGCTTTGCTATCCTGTGGAAACTACCATGAAGCAAAAATCACAAGACATGGTTTAATGCAACCTCTGAATTTGTGGCCTCATATGATTGGTGGACTTACAAAGATCAAAGGTAGGAAATAAGAAATAATTTCCATTAGAGAAGAACATTCTTCTTGTCTGTTGCATAGGGTCAAATGAGGCCTTGATTTTTATCCTGACAGCAATGAAACAAGTGAAGTAATTGTTTTTATGATAAAGAACGTCACTGTGGAGGATGAATAGAATCTGGAATTTATTTCATTGTCCTTTGCCAATAATACATCCGTTAACTATGGGAAGCACATTTCTATGTTGAAGAGATTAAAAACATTCTAACCAAAAGCAGCTGCCAACCAATTGCAAGTCACGTCTTTCATAACTACACTAATTCAGCTTGAAATCCTGGTGACTTATTTCTGAAGTATTTGAATTTAAAATAAATGTCCATTTTATTCAACAAAACAGAAGTATATTATGTTATTGCAAAACTGATGAGCATACTGGAACATTTGCTACATGTCCAGATTGCAACAGGACATTGTGTCGCCATGTCGAGTTCTCATGACCACATCAAATCTGCCTTCTGTGGTATTGGTTCAACCTCCGTCAGCATGATGAGTTGAATGCAAAGTCTATTTTCTCTTCAAAGGGTTTGATGGCTTGGGGGTATGGTTTTAGGAAGAGGGTTATGACACAAAGAAACTGCCTATGAAAGAGATATGCTATGGAGTAAAAGGTGCTTATCCCAAAGTTTAAGATGAGTTCCCACAGGAACAAAGGGCTACTGTACTTCTCTCTACAGTCTATGAACTGTCTTTTCCAATCCAAACACATATCATTCAGGGTATAGTGCAAAATGGGATAGGAAAAAAAAGAAATTTTAATACTTTGGTAATGCAGAAAGTAAAAGAACCCATAAAAAATCAGTTAATGAGTCCTGCAAAAATGACTGACTTTCAGATGATACATAGAACTGGAGTAGCAAAAAGAAAAATCAGGCTTATTTGAAAAAGATATGTCTTGAGATTCCCAAACCATTTAAGATTGGCCTAACTCCACAGCCATGAAAGTTGATTGAATACCCTCTTAGCTTGTAACTTCACTGGCATCATCTACAATATTTTTAACAGAGGTCATTAACAACAGATTCATATTTCAAAAATAGTCTGCAGTTTTGTAATTTTTAGTAGTTTTGAAAAAAAACAAATCAAACTATTTTGGTATTCTCAGCAATAAATGGAATGAGACTGTGTAGTCAAATTTGCAGAGCATTCTGAGCTTAATCTTATTCTCTTCCAGTAATAAGTAGTCAAAATTAGATATGTTCTTTCAGAAATCTTAAGTAATTAAGGGAAGAAAAAGTAAAAATTAAGAATCATTACCCTGTTTTATTTCTATTCTATAAAAATATATTTTAATGGGGGACTTGGGTCTCAATAGTCATATTATTTTTTTAATTAGTTAGATAGAAAAAGAAAGCAATTGCAAATATACCTTCAAATATTTCCACTTCTTACCCTGAAAGTATATGCTGTGACTTACATGAAAATATAATGCATCATGCAAAAATCCTGTCATTAATTTTTTTTGTTTCTTTAATTAAACTTTCAATCCCCTCAAAGTGGTATAAAACAATCACACCTGAAACAGTAAAACTTCACTTTAAAAAAAAAAAAGAGAATTCTCTGAATTTTTTTCAGAAACTGCCTTGGATTTGGCATAGCAAGCACTGAACTGGAGTCAATAAGTCTGGCTGGATTCAAGCTGAGTTGTTTCTGATCCATGCTGTCCAGGGAATTTTATAGCACCTGCACTGCTGGAAAGATACACAATTCAACATCAGTATTCTGGATAATGGATAGCTAACTTCACATTTGTTGAGATACATTATATTTTAGAAGGCATGACTCACTCTTCCTTCATGGAATCATAGAATGGTTTGTGTTGGATGGGACCTTTAAAGAGACCATCTAACCAATCCAGCTGCTAAGGACAGGGATAGTTTTCAATATAAACCTTCCCACTTTCAGATGAGAAGCATTGCTTCGTGTTCTGTCACTACTGGTAAAGTCCATCTCCATCTTTCATATAAGTCATATTTAAAGGTCAGAATAAGGTCTTCCTGGAGCCTTCTCTTCTCCAGGCTGAGCAACTCCAACTCTCTCAGGCTTCCTTCATAGGAGAGGTGCTCCAGCCATCTGATCATGGTCATGTCCCTTCTTCGTGCTCAGTGTAACAAGTCCCACTACAAAAATTAGCACCAGCATGGGCGTGGTGGCCTTTGTATTTCTACATCTCTCGCATGTGATAGACACTGCTATTCCCTTTCTACAGCCAGCTCATGCCTGGATAATTCTCCTTTCCTACCTCCGTATCTAGTATTCTGCTGAAATAAGCATTTTTTTCTGTATGTTTTCTGTGTGGTTTGTCTACTTCCTGTGTTCTGCTTGAATGCTTCATTTTAAAATTTTTTTTGTATATTTTTGGTTCTTTTCTCTTTAGAAAGAGTACAAGCCACTGTATATCTGACTTATTCTCCCTCATCCTTAGCCCAGTCTTGATTAGGAGAACATAGAATGGGACATAGTCCAAAAAAGTGCATCTGGTATACTTTTTAATTTTGGCTCAGCTATCTGACCAGAAGTTGAAGAATGGAAGGACTGAAGCCATCTGGCAGAAGCAGTGTGAGGAGATACTGCTGTTTTACTTTTTAATGTTTCCCTTTCAGCTTTGCAAACCACCATTTCTGCTATGGCCTTGTTACTCTTGCACCTGTGGCTAGATCTTTGGCTTCTTATCTCCTTACACCATGGTAAAGGAAGTACAAAATCTTTAATTATGAAATCATGCTGTTATTGATTTTTTATAACGTAATTTCATATCTGGTTACACCAAATTTTATGCAGGGAATCACAGTATTCTCTTGTGTATGATTAATATTTTATTGGATATAGTTTTCACCTTAATTGTGGACATCTATTGAAATCTATAATATAGACCTGAATAAGCTGAATATGAGCTAGTTATTTAAAGAAGATTATCTTTAAAATTATTCATTAAAATATTTGTTACTTCTGTATACCAAGAACAGAAAAATTTCAGTACTAAAATTTACTTCTCTGTTAACTTGTCTGTACTCATCTACTGAAGGATTCCAACAAGAAGCAGAATAAGTAGAATAAGCAGAGTAATATTCAGCTACTATGTCGAAGAAATGAGGCTCAGCTTTTTCTTTTACTTAAACCTCCAAAATATTGCAGTCAACAGAGTTCCACAGACTTAGTGTTAGTCTAAACTAATAACAGCTCCTGGAGACCACTGTGTTCATGGAGGATCAGCTAATGAAATATTCTGTCTAACCTTCAAGTGTTCCTACTGAAATTAACTGTGGTATTGGAAGAGTGTAGGTAGGATTAATTTCAATGAATTACCACTCGAAAAAACGTTGAGTTTCTTACATGTAAACTTGTTGTCTCATTTGAGACACAGCACTGATGTTATCAAGATATCCACACTTGGCCAGCAAAAATATGGGAAAGAGAAATATCTGTGCCTGTACAGAAGAGCAGATGGTAGCCCAAGAGAATATCCAAAGGTGTCTGTAACACTACATACTTATGCCTGAAGTAGCCCAAATTAATTTCCCTGTCCCAGTGAAGGCAGGCTCATCTTCACTGAATGATTCATTTGAGACAGAGATATCCTGCCTCCCTGCACTGGTGGGGGTGGAACCAGAAGGAGTACCTCAGCCAAGATAAACACCCATGAAACACCTGAAGCTAAGCCAGATCATTCTTATTTTAATTGACTTAACATCACTTAATGATAATAGGCATATGTAAATGTTGTTGAGAAAAAATTATACATTTAGCACTTTTTTTCCCACTTATGAACATGTTTTGATCCAAAGTATGACTAAAATTAATAATGCCCCTATATTAACAAAAGAAAGAGTCAGCAGGCTCTTGTATTAAGGGTAGGAGAGAAATAGAAATATGGTTCAGATGAAAAAGTCTCTTGTCTTTAATGTACTGTGAAAAAGCAGTGTCACATATCTTTCATCATTCATATTGGGGCCAATGATGCCTTTGCTGTCTATTTTATTGGGAGAATGACCTAATCTCAATTTTTTTTTGCACAAAATATAAAGATAGTCGGACATTAAAAGCTATGTAACATACACCTAGCAAAATTTCAGTGGAAGTAGAAAGAAACTTTTACAACTTAAATCACAGATAGTTCTTGCAGGTCATCTGGCAAAACACCTGAACCAAGAAAAAAAAGCAGGAAAGAAAGAGACACTGAAAATAAGACAGATGGAAAGAGAAGGAGAGGCCTGTTTTTAATCTCCATGCCTGTCATTTATTTCTTTCACACAAAAAGTATGGGACACAGGTGACTGAATGTCAAAGATCGTACCCTGTCTGCATGCTTCATGAGGCATGGGACAAATATATGAAACAGGCTGGGTGAACAGAAAAATCACGAGAAATGGGTGCATTTTTAGTGACCCGGGTCAAAGGTTGCACTGCTTTTGGTGTTTTACAAATGTTTGACAGATTAAACGCCCACCCCCCGTGGTTAGCAAATAAGCCATGCAAGTAAGAGTATTCATAAGAAATAAAACTTCATTCAGTGTCCTTATTGTGAGGGATCAGGGTCAAGTAGCCTATGTAGCACATGTATGCTCTCAGTACACGTGCACTCTCCTGAAGTATGTTGGATGTTGAAAAGCACATATTAAAATAATTTGATAATAGTAAATTAACACCCTGATAAATCTCAAAAAGTATTAGAATTAAGCAGATAAGATATTTAGATAACATTATCAAAGAAGGTAATAATTGTATCATTTCCTATATGCATATTTGGCACTTTGATAACCTTCCTGAGTAAAAGTCTATTAAGTGCTATTTCTGCTTTGCATTTCAATGGAAATAAGTAAGAATAGCATGGAGACTGAAATCCATGAAGATTCAATATGTCATAGTGCACAAGTCTACAGCAATATTTTTCAAATTTCTTGTTGAGGTCACATTGTAGTAGTTCTTGTTCCCAGTAGTCATCGGTCTGACACGTATGGTGAAAGAGTGTGATTGTTTGAAATAACATATTTTCACATAGTGGCAACACATGAAGTTCTTGGTAGGCCCATGAGAGTATTGTAAATGCACTAGAGGATCAATGAACTGTATATAAACTCTTTGTACAAGTGTTGATGCTTACTTGCATCTGTACTGTGGAAAAGTATAATTTCTGAAGAGATTGTTTTAGTGATATTTACTCATGGTTAAAGTGATAATTGCCCTTTGGCAATTTCTCAAGGTAGAAAGAATCTATTTTGCCTGGTGATTTTTTTCTGCATGAATGGCTATTAGAATTATCTTGTCCAAGAATCCACAATGTTTTACATTTTCTAAATCCATGGTTCTTACTTTAACGATGCTTCTCAAAGTTTTTGTTTTGCTCTCTGTCCCTGAAGATTTCCTTAAGTAACTGGGGATGGGACCAGAACTGGACAGCATTATATGCTAGCACAGGAAAAGTGTGATTTGAGACCAGATTTGATTATGACTATGGAATAATTTCATTCTATTATTGAAGATTTTAGTTTAATTTTCCTAAGGATGCAAGGTTTGCAAAGTCATACTTGCACTCTTTATTCTTATTCTCTTAATCTGTCTCATTGTGTTCTTTCCTCCATAAATCAAGCAAATTGCAACAGATTTCAGTCAAATTGTACGTAAGGGAGTGGTCTCTCAGATAAAGATGTTTCTTTAAGTAATACAGAGCTAAGTGATGGAAAATGATATTAGATGTGTTGATGACTGTGGGTTGTTGCTTGCTGCAGCTAAGTTTCTCTGTTACTGAACACCAAAGAAGCCACATGGAAGCGCAAATTTCCTCATAAAGTTTCAATCAAAACTGCAGTCTACCACAAGAAACAAATCCATAGGAAACCAGCCTTCATGAATTTTGGTGCTCAAAGAATTTTTGTTACTAATGATTGAGGTTTTTTGTCTTTGTTAGGCTTTGCAATAGAGGTGTTTTTATCAGGATTTGCTTAATGTGATCATATTAAACCAAAAGATATCTCAACCTGTTTTGCAACTTTCTCTGAATTACTTAATGCATTTCTGCAACATTTTGCTCCTAAGAAACATGTTTTTTGGATTCATGTTTTGAGTATTGAAAATTCTGAAAACTTTTTTAGCAGAAGTTGCAACAAAGGAGAAATCTGAATGTGTCCTCTGTATAATTTTAATATGCTCTCAAGGTCAGATGAAGCCTGTGCTTATATCTATGCTACGTGCAAAATTGTAAATGAAATATGTTTAAACTCAGAAATATACTCCGGTTATTATTTCAAGTTGATGTCACATTTTGCAGCTGTCACCGATAACTTTTTCAAGAAGGATCTTCAGAAAGAGCAAAGGCTTGTGAAACAGCAAGATTCCAAATCTGATGACATTAGGGAACTGGCTACTGAGAAAAGAAGAATAAGATTTACCATAGCAAGAATACTGGATAAGTGCTATTATTTTTGCTCTGTATCCTATCTGTTGGTTGAAATAGATGGAAGTAGTTTTATGGCCTTTAGCTGCAGACTTCACAAAAGAGAAAATACAGACTCGCACCACTCAGAATAGGGGAGTGGGAATATCTTCCTGAATGACAGTTCCTGTGTTTGTGTATATGATTGATGCATATGTGGTTTGTGTATATATATGTCTTTTAAGTGCATGAATTACATGAAATTTCAAAATAATTAAACAGATCATGAAGAAATTGAAGGGTATCTACCTAACTGAAGTCTCCTTTTTAGGGCATACGTTGTGGCTTTATTTGGAAAAAACTATGTATTCTGTTCCTTTCCCTGATTTTGTGTGTCCATGTGCAGAAGAGTTGAGATTTCCATACAGGGCAGATGAATAGGTTTTATTATATTGGAATGTAAATCTTTTGGCAAAAGGAGTGCAAAACTGCAACATTTCCTCTTGTTGTCAGGTATATTTGCTGCTTCATTTCAGGAACTGACATAATATGACTGACTCACTACACTCCGGGCCTCAAATCCAGGTGTGGAAAAATAAGACTTCACAGGTGCCACTCCCTGTTCCCACTTTTTTTTATGCTACACATTGGCCACATAAAGCCCCTCAGAAGGCAGCAGCCACACACCAGACCTACTCTCAGAGAGATGTTCCTAACAACCATTCTGCTTGGCTTAGCTAAGCATCCTCTTGCCTACGTGAACTGCAAAATCACCTTTACATTTGACAACAGAATAATACCTTTTAACAAGCTGGGAATTCTGGGCAATCACATGCAACATCTCCGCTGACCAGCAGTTCCATGGCTTTGACTGTTGCAAAGCCCTGTTCTCCCACTGCTCATGCTGCAGACATGGTCAGAAAATGCTATGTCTGCCTCTTGGCATGCTTCCTTGGGTCTTCTTCTTATTGAAAAGGGTAAGAGAAACTGTGATATGCACCTTGAACTCTCTCCAGTGTAATGTTGGGATTCATGGGATTCAGTTACAGTGGTCATTTGAACTCAAAAGTTTGGAAGTGTTCTGGTTCATGTTTTAGCACAGTTTCTTTATCCCTCCCTCCTTCCAGGTTTGCTTTTCCCAAGTAGTTCTATGACCAGGTCTACCTACTTTTCCCAGGCAGCAGGACCTCCTGCCCATCCTGGAGACAGAATAATAACCTGGATGGGACATAGATCTAAGCTTATGAGATATTTTTATGTTCTTCTGCTAAAAACTTGTGGAAACTGCTGTAGCTGGGTAAGTTAGACATGTATTCTATGTAACAGAATTTTAAGAGAGCTTTGTGTAAAGGATTTGAAAGGCACCTACTGGTTGAGGCAAAACTTCTGCAAGATTGTTGTTTCACCCTCAACTAAAAGTAGCTTCCAAAAATTATATTACAAATGAAAACCCTCCCACACTCAGGGTATATCTCGATACATCTCTAGCTCCAAAATCCCTCTCTCTTTTTGCTCGTTTTTATCTCTGAGTTGACATACCAGGGTTCAAAGCAATTAAAATCAAGAAAAAAGTCTGGAAGTAAATGTAAATATAAATAACATACTATAATTTGCTATGGGATTCTTCAAGCAGTAAGAATGATCACTGATCCATAATGCAAGACAAAAATTCTTCATGCTAGGCAGAAAGAGAGAAATCCAAGGGGACAAGACCAGTCCCATATTTGAAAGGCTGTCTCTCTTTCTGTATCTCATGGATACAGAATTGCAAAAATGAATGAAAAAGAGGGCAATTGCAATTCCATTATATTCTCCGAATGCAAAACAAGTGATATGTCCTAAGATAAAATACCTGTGTGAAAGGTTATGGTAGAACTCAATGCACTCCGCTTTAAAAGTATACATGGAAGAGCAAAAAGTTTTTCAAATACGTCCTTTTCTAAGGAGTCTTTCATTTTCAGAAGCAATATATGTAGCTCACATGGAAAGAAGAGTTACCAATATAAACACTTTTTTACTCTGATATAAAAGCCAAGAACAAAATTATTCATATAAAAATCAAATAAATCGTGTTTACAGTTGCTACTGAGTTTAAGAGGTTCATTTTTCTTCTAAAATTTGTTATATGTATATATACTTGTGTGCTTGAACATATATGCATATACATATCTATTTGTGCATATCTGAAAGAAGGGATGATATATTTTTGTACTAATATTGAATGATAGTGAAACAAAGTTATCCCACCATGGCTCGAGAACTGTGTATTTCAGTTAACTGGTGATAAATCACAATTTTTTCTTCCTCTTTCTCTTAAACACACATACACATACTTCTCAGGTTAAAACAAAACAAAATCTATTTCAAAATTATTTAAGCTAAATGTCTTGAATACAAAATTTTGCAAAAGCTGGACCAAGATTCTATCTTTAGAACACAGTAAGAATATATCTAACTTTTAAGAACTATTAATTTTGCAGTGGATTGGTGGAAGATGGATGGAAGAATAAAGCAAGGAATAGCATGTACTGTAGTCTATATTGGTTATTACCTTAAATACTGTGAAGGTACTAGATGTATATAAGAAAATACAGAATTCTCTCTGTGTATTTGCTGGAGAATATAGTAGGTAAATAGGAAGAGGAATAAAGGCATCTGTTATCTATAAAGTGGAAAAAGAATGTTTTACATTGAGCAATAATTTTTAAATTTAGTCATTATATTCTGAAGAATACCAAGGAAATGTAAATACTGCTAATATCATTGTCTATAATTCTTTATATTGGAAAATAAAATGGTCAAGATATAAATTGACTGAAACTCAGTTTATTGAAAGTTTCCTGTTGATTGACTGATAGTCAGCAGGTCCAACCTTCTTCTAAGAATTGGACCTACTTAGACTGGGTTTTTTCTGCACCATGAACAGTCAAGTTCTAAATATCCGCAGTGACACATTTTCCAAAATTTCTTTAGGCAACTTGTTTAAAAATCCTTTCTTTGAATTAAAAAATTCCTTAAATTTAATTAGAATTTGTCTTGTTCTGTCCTGTGTTCATTTCTTCCTCTTCTGTTGCTGTGAACTTCTGAGAAGAATCTGTGTGTGCCTTCTCCGTACCCTCATGTGGTAGTTGCAGACAAACATAAGATCTCCCTCGACCTTGGTCTTCTCCAGGCTGAACAGGCCCAGTTCTCTCTGACCTTCCACAACCTATTCCTGATTACCTGGCTATCCACCTCCACTTCAGTATGTCCAGGTTTTTCCTAAAACCAGGATCCCAAAACTAGATACAATACTGAAAATACAGACTCACGCATGTCTAATACAGCGAAGCAACCACTTCTCTTAATCCTGTGTTTGCACTCTTGCTGATACAGACCTGCACTAACCCTCTCTGCAGCAGGGCACCCTGATTGCTTTTGTTCAGCTGGTTGTTCATCAGGACTTCCAAGCGGTGTTATTTAAAGCTGCTTTCTAGCTGTGCAAATGGATAGTGTTCTGCCTTCCCAGACAGAGGAGCCTGCATTAGTTTTTATTAAATTTTATGAGGCTCCCGTTAGCCTGTTTCTGCAACCTGTTGAATTGTCTCTGAATGAGAAGACTCTGTACTCCAGCATATCAAGTGTTTCTCCTGCAATATGATATCTGTGAATACTCTCTCAAAAATCAATGAAATAATTTTGGTTTAGTCTAACAAACTAATGGTTCCATTATCTTTTCAATAACTATACATTTCTGCTCTGTTCTAGGTAATCAGGGGCTGCAATACAAACTCAGCACCACTTTTCCATTGTGGATGTTAGTTTGTCATAACAGTAGAAGGGGCAATAGTGTTACTTATTAATAATCATTGAAAAAATAGTGGCTATTTATAATATTTTTTTAAAAAAATCCAATCTCAAGTACCTAGAAGAAGAGGAAGTTCTCATGTGCTCAGGGAGTCAAACAGTAAAATGCATGATGTGAAAAACAGATTCAGATCACCTTTCTACATAAATTGCTGCGATAAATGCTTGCCCTTAACTCAACCTAACACAAAAGAGCTCTTTCAATGTCTTCTGTTGACGCAGTTCTACTGCATATACTCAATTAAATATTTACTGGAGAGAGGTGGTCCATGTGTTTCTATCTCCTGAGCAAGTGTCCTAGCTACAGCACTGGAGAGCTAATCTTGTTCTCCATCTCAATCACATTTTGAGCATTTTATCTGAAGTAGAGCAATGTCAACAGGAAAGGTTGAAATAAGTGTCCTAAAGAATCTTGTAGCCTCACAGTTCACACCTTTGTCCAATTCAGAATGGGGATTGAAAAGGCGTAAATAACCTTTCAGGTAAATTGCCTAATCATCAAGTGTTTTCAAATGTCTCCCTCAATCTCTCTGCTAGGAGTAACTTTTTATAAATTGCTTAAATACAGATTGAGATAACATAGAATGACTCTCTTACCTAACAGTTGGGATATTTTCAAGCTGAGAGATTGCTATTCAAACCTCCTTGGGCAAAGGAAGAGCTCAGCTGCTGAGCAAGATATTTCATAGTGCTCATTTTATCACAGTTATGAAAAAAAATAAAGGTATTAAAGCTCATTTATTTCAGAAAAATAAATTATCATGTGTAAACCATGTGGTCCCTGAAAAAAACAGGTTTTGTCACATATTTACCGTCAGAACGTAAACCTGTCACATAAATGTTTTTCCACAGGTGTAAGTGCCTCATACCCAATTACTTCACATCATGAAGTTAGATTTACTCTGCCTCATGCACGAAGCTAGAACTGTATTTCCTGACCAGAAATATTTTCAGTTTCAGTCTTAAACTGGCACCTTCGAATTTTTTTCTGGGTTGATGGCCTTGCAAATTGAATGATTACAGGAGATTGTGACAGGGAAACAAACCTCCAAAAGAAACTTTGTGGCTGTTGTATGCTCTATCATTTTTGAAAAAGGCCTTGGAGTTTTCCATGCCTCTCGTGTTATTAGCAGTACCAGCTTGGTGGTTTTGTCTACAAGCCAGACTATAAATCATCATCAGTGTTAGGCACGATATTCACTATTAATGCCTTGTTTTCCCTACTGAAATATCTTTCTGTGCTTATTTTCTCTTCATCCTCGGCATTCTGCTCACCATCAATCAGAGGAACAAGCTGGACATTCCTCTCTGTCTTGCCTCAGTGAACGCCTGATTTTCTTGACCATTAACCACTCTCTGGAATGTACATTTACTGTTGGCATCTTTAAGCTCCCATATTCCCCTCCCCCAGGTATGGTCCTTTCCTGGCACCAGGTTGCAAAGCAATATTTCCCTTATACTGAATGAAGAGCATGTCATAGGCTGTTTGACGTGGTCTGGGAGCCCACAGAAAACCACTGATGCACAAACCACTTTTATTCCACAAGACTGTGGGAGCCAAGAGGGATAAGTAGCCTTTCTGCTAGGGCAAACACACCTCACACACACAAAACCAACATTCCTGCCTTTACTGTTTAATAGGGTTCATATTCATGCAGAAAAGGATTGCAGACTGATGTTCGTCGAAAGCTGTACCTTGAGAGAACTTTTCTTGAAATGTGTGATTTCAAAAGCTTGATTTCATGCACCAGCTGTTCTCTTTCTTTACAAAAATGCAATGTTTACTGGAGTGAGGAACAGTCTGCATTCATTATTCAGGAGCACGGAAGTTTTGTCTTTTTCTTGAGCTTCTGCAAAACCCTTCAAAGGGAAGGAAAAGGAAAATGGTTCAACATAAGTTCAGTTAGATGGTTGAATAATTCGTGGCGGTATTTCCCAGAAGGCTGCTAGTTCAAATACTTCCTTTTATAAAATAGATTTGTCAATAGGTCTTTTTCCTTCTTGGACTGCTTGATTTTGATTGGGCTGAAAGCCAACACGTATTTTATAATATTGCTTTGAAAAGGGGAAAATGCATACTTATACTATATCAGTCTGCAGCTTTATTTTAGTCATATTTCTTTAGCACTAAAACAAATCAACTTTGCCAAGCAAGAGGCTGTGAAAAGTTGAAAATATTAATTTTTCAAAGCTTTCTAACTCACTCATGCTTCCTTGTCCATACGCAATCAAGACAGCCAGAGTAGTTCTGACAAAGATTTGTGCCATGATACTAAATGTAGTCTGTGGTTCTTTGTATATTGATTTTGTTACAATATTGCAAGCTAATGAATTTACTATCATATGTATTGATGTGGCATGATGTAGCTAGCAGCAATAAACCTCCCAGTACTAGAAAAGTCATAGCACTTCTTGCTCAGAAGGATCATATTTCTAGCTATCCTATGAAGTGCAACTTAGCTAAAACATACTTGATTTATGTAAAAACAAAGCAGAAACAAAAAAATAAAACAAAAAAAATCAACAAAACACTCATGAAATTAATTGGCATTTAGGACTGAAATAATGTTTTTAGTCACATGCCAATAGCAGAGAGGGAAGCTGGACTATGAACCAAATGAGTTATCACTACCAGTCCTGCAGTTTATACATCTACCATCTGCCAACCAGACACAGAGGTACCTTCTAGATGCTTTGTTCCACTCTGGCAATGCGAAATAGTCATAAAGCTGGCTTACCTAACCTGTGAAGTTAAGTTGACGACTATGTTGCATTGGTAGAACTATAAGCAGCAGCTGTCATTTAGCTATGAGATTGATCTATGCCTCCTAGGCCTTTATCTCTCACATTTTGTGATTTAAGGAAAGGCTAGAAGTGTGTGTGTAACTCTACTAGAGAAATCTTACCTACACTCGTAGCAGAGGTTAGGCATTTGAATTAGCCCATATATAAAAGTCATTACGTGCCCATAGTGGCTTGTAATTTAGAGTGGGATTTCCATCTTCCAAATTTAGATGTCTAAGCATTGAAATCTGATTTCATCTTCTTGTGTTTCTTTGTGTAGTGAGTGGAGAGAAATAAGCAGAGGTCGCCCTTATGCCTTCAAGTCTCTTTTTTAGTTTAAGCTGAACTGCATTTAGATTGCCTGTTACATGGAGCTTATATAAATGTATTCAGACTTAAATTTTTAATTTTTAGCTACCTTAATTTTAGATTCACTATCTTAGTGATATGCATGCTTACTGAACAGAAAAGCCATTAAATGGCAGGCACTAAGTTGGATCAGCTGCAAGTTGGTCCTCTTGCAAGGGGAAATGTCTAGCACCACAAGATTTTTCTGTTTTCTTTGTTCCTTACTGAGGAGATTTCATCCATAGAAGGAGCAGTGGAATTCCTAGACTCTTCATCTCCATTTGTATCAGTCCTACTGAGAACAAGACCTGCAGCTCAGTTCCCAACAGGCTACAAGAAATAACCGAAAATCAGGAAGTTGTACATATGTTGTTCTTCTTAGATGGATCTTTAAGGGGTTGATATATTTTTAAAAATATTTTTTAACATTTTTAATATTATCCTTTTCCTCCTTCTTTACATTTATTCTTTATATGGTGACTCATATTCTCCTGCTCTAAAATCAGTTTTCAGTGATGATACAATAATAAATAACTCTCATATCTTTTTAAAAGTTATGTAATAATAGAACATAAAAGAATGACCTAAATTCTTTTTATACATGTAAAGCTTTGTCATCATTAATAAAAAAGTTTTATTTCTACAGATTACATTTTCTTTTAAAGCCAGTTTAATTGGAGAAAGTTGACTGCT
Organism: Dasyornis broadbenti; assembly: GCA_013397935.1. NCBI lineage: Eukaryota > Metazoa > Chordata > Aves > Passeriformes > Dasyornithidae > Dasyornis > Dasyornis broadbenti. The sequence continues at coordinate 43,126 of VZRN01004516.1, read as the reverse complement.
ATTAAAGATCTTGGGGATTTTTGAGCCTAGGAAAGACCATATGAATAAGATTTCCAGGAACTTCTAGGCAAACTTATTTCCATATAAACCAGATTCATGTTTCTTCTTATACCACAGATTTTTCAATTTATTTGCATGTAGACAAAAGATTAAACTAGCTTAATTAGGTAGCACTGACTTTTGGGGTTTTTTTCCATTGGTGATGAAAACCTTATGTACTCATTTAAAAAAAAAACAAAACTCCATGTTTCTTTAGTTTTCTGTACAAAAGGTCTTGCTAAAGAGAAAGAAACCAGCGGAGGGGGTTGTCCCACCCTGCTCTGCACTGGTGCGGCCTCACCTTGAGTCCTGTGTGCAGTTTTGCATGGCACAATGTAAGAAAGACATTAAACTGTTGGAGACAATCCAAAGGAAGGGCAACACAGATGGTGAAGGGCCTTGAGGGAAAGCTGTATAAGGAGCAGCTGAGGTGACTTGGTCTGTTCAGCCTGGAGGAGACTGAGACCTCACTGCAGTCTATGACTTCACACAAGGGGAAGAGGAGGGACAGGCACTGATCTCTTCTCTCTGGTGACCAGTGACAGGACCCAAGGGAATGACCTGCAGCTGTGTCAGGGGACCTTTAAGTTCAGTATAAGAAAAATGTTCACGCAGAGAGTGGTTGGGCACTGGAACAGGCTTCTCAGGGAAGTGGTCACAGCACCAGCCTGACAGAGTTCAAGAAACGTTTGGACGATGCTCTTGAGCACAAGATGTGATTCTTGGGAGTGGTTCTGTGCAGGGCCAGGAGTTGGACTCAATGAACTTTGTCAGTCCCTTCCAGCTCAACATAGTTTGTGATTCTGTGATTCTGTCTCTGGTCTGAGAGCTCTTTAGCAGATCTACACCATGAAAGGTATCCACTTGGAGAACAATCTCTGGATCCCATGCCGGAAAGGGTAGATCAGTTTGCATCCACACTGCTCAGTGATGGGCCACTATAGTACAGACTGATTGTTGTTTTTTTAGACTGATAGTGTTTTCCTGCACTGGCCTTTGCTTGGAGCCACATAGCAGGATGCAAAGATATGACAACATTTTCTTTTCTTTTCTTTTCTTTTCTTTTCTTTTCTTTTCTTTTCTTTTCTTTTCTTTTCTTTTCTTTTCTTTTCTTTTCTTTTCTTTTCTTTTCTTTTCTTTTCTTTTCTTTTCTTTTCTTTTCTTTTCTTTTCTTTTCTTTTCTTTTCTTTTCTTTGTTTTCTTGTTTAAAATATCTGAAATAATACCACGGTTCATCAGGGTTCACCAGAATAATGCTCTCTAATGAAGCACAGCATGTGTTGCATGTTCTAGAGAATGATATGAGGGTACCTGGGGGTCCTGGAAGACCTGCTAAGATCTTGGTGATGTTGGGTGACAGATGGAGCAGAGGTGCCAAACTCTCTTCCACTTCCTGGATGTAGCATGTGGAAAAGTCTTTTCCCAAAACTAGAAAAAAACCTAGGTTTTGTCCTAGAGAAAACAAATTGGTTCATTCTTAGACCAGGAATTAAAATGTCTGTATAACGGGGATGATTTGGGGATTAGGACCTGAACCACAGTGAAGTGGAAGGGTAAGTTATTTGCCTTTGTGGGAACAGCTTTTCCCCAGTCTTCACTCCAGGGAGCTAAATAAAGTTTCAGTCCTGAATGTTACAGATCAAAAAGGAGCTCTGAGTAGAAAGAGATATTTGTTATTCCTCAGTATTTATTTCTCTGCTTATGCTACTGATATTGGACTTTGCCTACTTGATATTTTCATTGCATTCCTCCTTATATCTTTTTACTTTTCTGTTCTTCTATGCTTGTTACCCTGAAAACACAGATTCCAGTTTGTGAAGAACTTGTTAAAAGCAAATTTTTATGCTGAATAGTCAGTCCCAAAATGACTTCTGTATTCAAAGCTGAGAAAAATATCCTTCCTGCAGCACCAAAGAGGCACAAGCCTAAAATCACTTACTTTGACCCCATCAAACACCTTTCATAAAGGTGTGCATGATGTCATTTATTACATAGACTAAATGGACACTTCTTGCATTTCCTATAATGGTTTAGTCAACTTGTATGCCAAAACCACTTATTTTCCATATCTCAACGAGTCTCCATGGGTATTCCTATGTATAATAATAACTAAGGCTCCACCCAGGGAAGACTAACATTTTACCCAGGGCTAGAGGAAAAAGTGGAGCCTTTGTGATATAGTTATTTCATGTACACAATAACTTATTGGCTTATTTTAATTCTACCTAAAAAAATTAAAATTATAGTCAAAAAACATGTCTAAATTTTTGTTTAAGTTGATCATCATATTTCAAATGTTTTATCACAGGGGGAAGGAGATTGTTATTTTCTTTCTCTTACCCTAATCAATGAGCAGAATAATCCCAAGAAAGCAACTGCACAAAATATCTCATGAGTCAGTTAACCAAACAGAGTTAATTATTCTGTAATTCATGAAAGATTGAGTGAGTAATATGGCAGAAGGTGGTGCCAAGTTACGGAAACTTGAACAGATTTCCCCCTCTCTTCCTGGAATCTGAGAACCTTTCTAATAAATAAGTCACTTAATGCATCTGCTGTTAACTCTCTTCTTATTTCTACTGAAATAGGTTGCAAACTAACATCTAGTAATAGCCAGCCAACTATCAGACATACCTGTATTAATCTTTCTAAGCTGTTGCTCATGAATGACAAAAAATAACTTTTAAGAAGTCTGCTGGAAGGTTGTTTTATACTAACATTGGAGCTCTGAATGTTCAAAATTGGAAATATTTATGTGTTTTTAAAATATTAAAAAATAATACTGACATGAGGTAATAAAAATCCATAGAAATGTACAATTTATGACTAATAAAAGGGGGCATTATTCTTGAACACATGTAATCCCCTAATTACACTTTAAACATTGGATGAGATGTTCATTGTTTGAGTACTTTCCATTTGCCAGTGTGCTCTTGGCAGACCTTTTAGTAGTTTCAGCAGGAAAGAAATGAAATGGGATGGAAAACATTAAAATTAATACTCAAAATACTATTTAGGCATGTGATCCTCTTATGAACTTCACACTGAGCTATTAAAATGCATTCACTAACTGCATAACAAAGAGGTAACAGGCTGTACCAAGAAAAGGGGATTTTAATGTAGTCAAATAGCTAAAGAACATAGGTGTTTATTTGATTTCTGTACGGTTAGTGTTTAAGCAGCATTGAGGAATTTGGTGTCCTAAAGATCATCTACTGAACTTGCCATTTTGTCAAGGAAGCTCATTCTGCACTTCATTATAACTGCAGCAGTCTTTTAAGGATTTGATAGAGTTTAATTTACTGCTTTATGTTCCACAGCTGTATATGGCTGCATAGACAGGAAGCAGCTCTTCGGATCTTAAGAAGACGACACTTTCTAGTCTCAGCAAGGCAGGGAGTTACCACAACCTATTAAAGGATGTCCCCACTCCATGAGTCTTATTACTTCTCATCTCTCACCCAAGTAGCCCAGAAAGGAGTCCCATGACCTTCTGATTTATTTGGCCCCACCAGAATCCTGGAGAGCACTCTGTTGCACAAAAGCTTTTTACGTCAAAAGTGAAAACATATCTTATATGAAAATCCAAGAGGTTATTACTGGTATAGTTGAAAATTCTAATCACAGAATTATTACTATTAGTCCAGATCTAGTTACTAAAGAAAATGAAAGAGAAAAAAAAAAAGACTCAAATATTAATATACAGAATTATTATTACTACTACTACTACTATTACTATTACTACTACTACTACTACTACTACTACTACTACTACTACTACTACTACTATTACTATTACTAGAAATATGCATGGGGTATAGGGAATTGCAAGCATCCTGATTCCTCCACCAGGAGGACTATGATGTTGATATTTTCATCTTTCTTACCCCAGGGTCCACTTTGTATATGTCTGCTAACATTGCTTTACAACTTTCTCTATTTTCTCTTGCTTGCAAGTTCATGGTGAAATAAATTTTATCCTACATGGTGCATTTTACATAACCAGGTATTTTTTCGTTGTTCTGTGTTGCTACTACAGTTGTTTTTTGTTTTTTTTTTTTTTTTTTTGAGCTCCAGACCTGCATTTTGTTAAGTGATCACTAGCGGTTTGTTTAGAGCTATGGGGTCCCCAGCATCAGTCTGTACCCTGACTCCAATCATTCCGTGTCTGCACTCCACTGCATCTTGTGTCTTGACTTCCCAAGGCATCTGCTGTCGTACCAGGCCTACACTTCTTCATATATATTTTTGTCAGAGTAAGAAAAAAATTCTCCTACCCAGAAAAATTAGTGTTTACTATTACCTGTACAAAGCTTTGGTTACACTATATGATAAGTGAAAACTCCAGATTAAGAGTAGCCAGGTCATCATTAGGAAAATTGCAGTTACAGCTAAACCAAGTGGAAACATAGCTCCAGGTAAGATTAGAAAGCTTCAGCGAAAGGAAATCTAACAAGTTTCAGTCCTGAGGCCTTGCAAAATCAGTGCAAAACCAGTAGCCTACTGCTAGTAATAGCAATACACATTTTCCCTAGGTTGCAGGATGTAGATACCACATCTGCATTCAGGTCTCTTGAGGAAGTCAATAGCATTAGACTGCTACCTCCAGCAAGCTGTTTATTTCTTTAGGTGCTGAAGCTTGCCTCAATTTAATGTGGTAATTAAGGTTTTAAGTTAAGCAGAATGAATACAGGCCTTTATGCTCCCTCAGTGCCAATGTGACGACGACAGGAAATGAATAGCAAAGGATAAAAAGGAGACAAAATCTAAAAGGACTTTGCAAACAAATAACAGATTCTTTTCAAGACAGAGCTGTGACTTGGCTCTCTTTAAGGTTGAGATCCATGATTTCTTAGCTACTGGCTGCTACTCAACCTCCTGATTCAGTTCCTAGAAGAGCAGGATCATAGCAAGCTGGAAAGAAAATAAAACAGTGGGGAAAACTAGAAAGTATTTGCCTTTAAACTTTTCTATCTGGAGAAATATTGGTAATTTGTAAAATTAACATTAATTTGATAATTCAGTGATCATCAGTCTCACAATACCTTGGTGAATGAACTAGGCAAGTTTTATGACATCTATTTTTCATATGTGCAGATAAATGAACGGCTAGATATTTAGATGGTAGTGCGTAATTAAGTAAAGTCATGTGTCTGTATTGTAAGTGCAGCGGAACCACGTTTCATTTGGCTGGACAGGGACCTCAGTCATGTGTGTTGTGCTGCCCAGCCAGTGTGCAGACAGCCAGCTCAGGGCATGGGCAAGCGGCAGTTAGACCTATCTACGAAAGCCTTCAGAGACTTAGACCTGTGCTTAACTTGTGAGGTTGAGGTTATATGACAAAACTCATCTACACACAGAGAAGCTCAGAGAGACCATGGAAGGAGGGGAGCCCAAATAATACTCTGCCATCCTATCCCAGGAGCCATCAGTCCCTCACATATCAAGCTGAGTAAAAGAAACAAAAATGTTCACATTCTTATAAAAAGGCCTACTGTCCCTCTCATAATTTTTCTAGATTTGGAGAATTTTAAATGAGCATCCCTCTTTTATGGATACTCCTCAAATATTTATGCCTATGTTGATAAATGCAGTACTGTAAACAAAGGTAATAACAAAGCCAATCAATTTTAGAATAGCAAAAAGTCTCCAATAGAAAATCTTTCAAACAACAACAATTTTTAACCACAGAATTAAATATTTATATTATCTGATTCAAGTCAAAAGAGTTGTTTATCCCACTGTATTAAGCACTGCTGTGGTTTCACCTGGAGTATTGTGTGTGGTTCTGGGCTCCACAATTTCAGAAGGATATGAAGGTGTCTAGTGGAGGGCAACAAAACTGGTGAGAAGGCTGGAAGGAATGTCCCACAAGGAGCCACTAAAGACTATGGGTTTTTCTAGTTTGAAGAAAAGGAAGCTAAAGTGTGACTTTATTCTCTCTTCAGCAGGACAGTAAGAGAAGAGGGAGGTGCTGTTCTCCAGTATCCTTTGGTAGGATGTGTGTGAGTGTTCGAAACTGCATCAAGGAAGGTTCAGACTTGACATCAGGAAGCATTTTTTTTTTTTTTGATTGAGAGGGGAGTCAAACCCTGGAACAGGCTTCCTAGAGACATGATTGATTCCCCATGCCTGCCAGAGTTTAAGAGACTTTTGGACAACAACCTTAGTAACATGATTTAACTGTTGGTCATCCCTGGATTGTTTAAGCAGTTGGACAAGATGATAATTTTGGGTCCCTTCCAGCTGAATTAGTCTATTCTATGCTAATGCAGAAATTCAGGAAATCGTTTTAAGTTTGGCTTTGATTTACACCAAAGTGTTGGAAGAACATAAGAAGAAAGAGATAAAGTCTTCAGAAGGGCAAAACTTGAATTACTTAGAAGTTCCTTTATACTGTAGAAGAGGCCAACTTTCCCATCTTAAAAATAGGAATAATTTTTATTTTCCTTTCTATGTAGGCTTTTCCTTATATTACTAAAGATAGCGAAGGGTCTTGTGGTGACTTCAGTGGGTCAAGGATCAACCAGATTGCATCCAAGGATTTCAAATCAGTTTTTTAACAGTGTAAATTGCACTTTGAAGTGGTAATTGTCTGAAGTTAGGTGGCAATTGTTTGGGATATTTTTTACCTTCTTTTTTTTTATTTAATAAGCTGTATTGTTTACTTTTTTCCCCCCCAGCTTTCTTTTCTAACTGCTGCATCTTTCTTGTCAATGCAATGTAGTTCTGAGTAGAGCTGTGTTTTCTTTATCAGTTTCTGTGGAGGTGGCTATTATTAGGGGGTAATTCTATTTATTCTAATAGATACTTTTTGGCAATAAAAAGTTTCTCCTGCTTCCATTAATTTGATTTTGCACTCTTCCATATGCAGCTAGTGACAAATGCTGTCAATATCATGTTGTTTCTGTCCATTATGACTTTTATGTACTAGCAGTAAGATTCCATTGTTTCTACCAATTTATTCTATCAAATTATATTTGTGCATTTTTTTACAAATTGCTCTAGCAAGTGAACAAGAATGTAGAGGCCAACAGAAAAAAAAAGCTAGTCTGAAAAAGAGAGTGAATAATTAATTCTTCTGATTATGTGTAAATTGTTTTTCATAATGCTTAGAATAATGAAATCACTGTTGAACTTGTCAGTGTGAAAAAAGGAACCATGGAAGAGGAGATCTCAAGGTTTGGCGATATTCCAAGTTTACTTGTAAAAATCAGTACGGGAAGTATTGTGAAAAGCTCACTGTGAATTTATAGGTCTCTAATGAAAGCGGATTCTGTTTATTCAATCTCTAAAACAAAGTAGATAATATGTACTCTTAACTTGCTCTGTCTTTGAATCCACAGGAACCTGTTAGAGTAGGTTCTTGAGAAACTCAGATTACAGCCAATGTGTGTTCCTGACATAAATCCTACTAATACTCGGGAATCAACAAATGAACTTAACCCCAATTTCTCTAAAAGTATGCGGAACTTAATTGTCTGAATGTATGTTATTAAAACATTTGTATATTCTTCCAAAATTCAGGAGATAGATGTAACTACTACAGCATGTAACTACCATCAGTTTAATAACTTCCAGTCTCAGTGACAGTTAACAAAATACCCTAATCAGCTGAGATGGGATTGGCTCTTTCTGCCCATCTGAGCCCTGCGATCCAAAGGGGCCCAACTCTCTATTTCATAGTCAGACAATATTTATTTCCTCATCTTCCCTTCACATACATATGGCAGAGGAATGTGAGAAAATTAAGAATGTGTGTTATAAATTACAACATAATTCAGAACCTTCTGAGGCTGCAGTTAAATTTGTCTCTGGCAAAATGGAAGGTGTCTGGCTTTCTCTACAAATGTCTAGAGCACATCCTTCAGTAGTTTTAGGAATAGAGCAAGACTTATTTTCACACAACAAAAACTTTATTGATGGCTTGGCTAAATCTTCCAGTAGTTTAAACCCCCCAGACTTACAGTAATTAGCTCTTACTTGAAAAACAATGCTTTAAATGACAGAAAGTAATGTTTTCTAAAATAGAACAAGTTTCCTGACATCAAAACCTTTGAGAATAAGTTCTAGAGGGTTCAGAAAATACTTCTAATCCTCTCGTCCATAACACAGCTTGCAACACATTTAAATATTTCAACACTCCTACCCTTTTCTGCCAGCAGATAGGAAACCTGTAATATTTGCATCTGTCAAGTTTATATTTAATTTTCCTTTTTATATAAAATGCTTACATCCTTCTATGTAAATTTTAAGGTTTTAATACGAGTGGTCAGGATTGAGGAGGAAACTGACATCCGAAAGGATACGTAATTGCCACTTAATGGAAAGGAGGATTGTAGCATTGCTCTTTCCCCATAGAAACGTATGTTGAATCAAAAACGCAAACCTATTGAATATGAAAGGAAATTTTTGATCAAGAATTTATATGCATGGATTCAGTGGAAGCATCTGAAGATTTCTGAAAGATGTATTTTGTTTCTTTGGAATAGAGTAGTGACATTAAATAGAAGACAAATACTTGCAATTGAAGTAATGTTGAGATTCATCTTTTAATTTGGAGGAGGAAAGGTAGGATTCTACAACCTTCTGTTGTATAAGATGTTTCATCTTGAACTATATTTCCTGTCAAAAACGTGTTTCATTGTCTCCTCACCAGTTAATGTGGCTCAGTTATCAACAGTAGAAATCTGGATTTTTTATTTATCTATTTATTTTTGACTTGAAGGGAAACATTACCTGCAAGAGCTTTTAAGAACATCAGCTGTATAAATCCTGAAGTGATTGCATATTCATTGCAGCTGAAGAAGGATTGTTAGAGGTTTGATTGACAATGTAGGTCATAGAGGTGTTAAAATTCCAATAAATCTCAGAGAAACAAAGTTGTAGTAAAAACCTCCTTGAGACCTGAAGTCTACAGTCTAAACTAAACTTTCAGTATATAACTCAGACAGAAGAAATCATAAAATGATAATCTTTTAAAAACATAAAATGAATAATAATAAAAAAAAAATCACAACAACCAAAACCAACAAAATGACTACCCACACAAAACAAACAACAAAAAACCCTTAAAAGACCCCCAAACCAAAACCAAACCCAAAAACACCCAAACAAACAAAACAACCCCCAAATTAGATTTTTCTTCAAATTTTGGCTTCTTTTTTAGTAAGAGCTGAAACTTCTGATTTTCTACAGTAACACAGTAATGTTTTGCATTTGCCTTTCTTTCTTGTACACAGGTATAAAATGCTTTACAAAGACGAGGAATCCTGAGTGGCTTCCCTCTACAAAGAATGCACTGAGGTTAATTATGCCATGTTTCAGTCTTGCATAATGAGCTGAAAATCTGTGTGTAACAGTTTCCCACGTGTGTTATTTGTGTTTTCAGTCTGTTTCACGATTGTTTGTAGGAAAGATTGCCTATTGCTCTTCCATTCCATGTTCCCGGGCCCTGTCAGAAATGGAAAGGCTATTTCTCAGTGGAGTTCTGGGGTTAAATATTTCTATATAGGAGAAATAAAATAAAATGAAAATAGCCAGGGTCAGGAAAAAAAACACGGTGTTTGAGAAAAAAAAAAAAAAAAAGATATTTTGGTGTTCCTTTTCAGTTCTTTTCCTAGGACCATCTTCATCTTTCAAATAATTTTACTATTTATGTCTCAAGATGAAGCCTTATACATAAAGCAGAAGGAAAAAGACTGTCTGTTTCCAGTTATTATTACAGTTTCTTGGCTTATTTTTAAAATTAATAATGTTGCTAGTCAATACTAGCAGATATACATATATGTCTGAAAATACAGTGCAACCAAGACTATATAAGCTTTTTCATAAAACATGTAATATCTAAGTATTTTTACGGTAATTTTTCAGAGAAATTCTAGAAAAAAAAATTCAAGTAATTAAAATTTTGTAGTGATAGATCCTCAAGGCTAAGAATGCCCCACTCCCCACTTTTTGTTTCTATGGGAATTTGAAATGAAAATAAAAGTGTACTTTTAGCATGTGATAGGTATCAAACCTCTTATTGAGCTGCTACTCAGTTTGATAATTGAAAGATGTGATGAAGTAAAAACCTTAACACTTTCAGAAGTACTCTAAATTTTAGAATTGAGAAAAGGGTGTTTTTTAGTGAAACCCCATATAAACAGATTTTCTTGAATAATTTCCTTTTTTTCTTCATTGAGATAGAATTACTTTAATTTTAAACAATGTAGCAATTGTTTTTTATGACTGTACAGAGTTTGATTCTTAATTAAATCCAACTGTCTGAAGGAATATTTTCTGAGATAAAATCAGTCATGCAGTTTAAAAAAAAATAAAAAAAAATTGTTCTTTTGTTTGTTGTGTTTGGTTTTCATATTTTCTTCAACAAAATGGAAAATTAATTTTTTTCAATTATCTGTGGAAACATATCTTCTCTCCAATCATTCCAAAGAGAAATAATACCTAAACTACCTCCACCCCAATCTCCTTTTTCTACATTGTATTAGTTTTTCTCACAGCTCAATTTCCACATGATGCCAGTGGTTCAGCATGTATTCCCAAGACCGATTGCATTGTTTACATGCTGCTACCTTTGATGGCATTTATCTCAGGAGTAATCTTTTTAGAGATAATTGAACTTTTGCTGATATCATCTAGGATGCTTGAAACATCTTTAAACACAGCATGGCATTATCCTGTTAAGGACCTGCCCTTAGAGTACAGCATTGCAGTACTGGAGGCTCTGATTCAGTGTCAACATGCACACACCTGTGCACCTTTGGTGCGCAGCCCTTTCTGGGATACTGAACTCCCAGACTGAAAAGAATAGTGGCACCCCATTGCAACTGCATAGCTAGCAGCACCGAACAATTTAATGAAAATCCTTTAAAACAATTCTGATCATGATAAAACAATATGCCATTAAACTGGTTGTAATTGTGCCATTTTGATGCTGAAGTGTGGCCAAATGCAATCACTTTTCATATGTATTTAAACACTGAAATATATATATTTATATATATACACACACACACACAAAAGATTTCACTAGTTTAGGAAACACAAATAATTGCCAATTGATTCCACTCTAAAGCCTAGAAAATAACCAGTCTATTCCTTTACTACATATTAAAAGAGGTCTTTTTTCCCCTCTTGCCAATACTTTATCCAGTGGTGTATTGTTTCACCCTTAAATACATCATGCACACAGGGGTTGACTATTTTGGGTACACACACGTGTGCTGTAAGTGTCCATATGCAGATAAATGAGTAAAAGAGAAAGTACCAGCATTTACAACTATTTTTTTTTTTTTTCTGTAGTATTAAGCTCTATTAAGCTCACTCCCAACATTACACTTACGGACTTTGCAGCTTTTATGTTTTGACACATGTTGGGATTAAAAGGCAAGATTCTGGAGCTCCATTCTGTCAAACTTCCTCTACTACAGGAGTCCATCAACTGTGCAGCTGGCAGCTAACTGGTAAAAGCCATGAACAGTTCCATGATGTAGAAATCTCATAGAGAGAAAGAAGCAAGTTAAATGGTTTATTCAAAGCAGGAGTACAAACATTTAACATGTTAAATATTCCATGATAGTTTTAATAATTACAACTGCTGGTCCTCATTGCTATACTTGAACTAAAATTTTAAGGATCAAATTCCAGAGAAACATAAGAAAAATAATAATAACACAAATCTCACCAAAGGAGGCATTCATAATTGTTGAAAATTTTAGAATATTCCTTGTTTTACCTAAATCATTATTGACCCCTAATTTCAGTTTTCATTCAGAGAAGTACCACTTGCTTCTACCCTTCCAGATGCAGTTTTGCCCCAATACATTCAACAAAAACCGAATGCAATAAACTATTTGTCTGATTTTTGTGTTTGAAACAATCACTTTCCCGTTTTCTCCTCTCCCCCAGAAATTTGATGGGACTCTCAAAAACTGAAGCCAGAAAAGATACTAATTTGCTCAGACATAACCATTACAAGCTTCAAACATACCTTATAAATTGCATATAATTTGAAAGCTTTACTGGGATTATATGCACCTGCAAATTGTTAACTAACACCCACAGACACATTTTATGGCTCATGCTCTGTCTTTTAACAACTCACACTGCAGGCAGCTGGAAGAGTCTAAGAATGGTGAATTCTTGAAATTTGTCCTAAATGGTGTTGACATTACACTGACTGAAAGATGCAACAATTCCCCTTCTCCTTAAAAAGTTGCCTTTTTTTTTTTTTTTTTTTTTTTTTTTTTTTAAGGAATAGTGCTCCTATCCAATTCAAGAGAAAAACACAAACAGATAAAGCAATATCTCTGGGACTGCAAATCATAGCCAATAATACAGCTGCAAAGTTATAAAACAGCCCCAGAAGGACTGATGATTATAATTTCCTGGCATCCTTCCAGACTTAATGGCCTCCTCCTCGCTGAGAATAAGAGAGCTAAAATGTGTTCCACTGTTGTTTCTTTTTGGATAACTCCAGTGTATCTGTATGATGGGAATACTGAAGCTGTGGGTTTTTTTGGGTAGGTAATCACAATCTTCTGCTATAATAATAAGATTGAGCTACATAAGAATTTTCCATTTGTTTACATGATGAGACTAAATAAAAAACCATTCTGGGTTCTACGGGCAAAAAATACAAAAAAAACCAACAATCGCTTCTTTGCATGTAAGCGCTGAATGCTTTAAGGTGATAAAGATCTATTAATCTGTTCCCACAGGAGTATGGATTTTTTCATGTCATATCTAAAATATAGTAAATAAATACATACATAGTAGATGTGCTGTTTTTCATTAAACTGCATAAAACCAGTAGCAGATCTGACTGCAAAACTCTGATAGATTTTGGTTTTCATTTCTGTTAAACATACATTTTGAGTTAATTGGATATAGTCATTCTATATGTACACTTGCAAACAGAAAATACCATAGAAAAGTCCTACTGAACTTAATAAAACTAACTCACCTTGTCTTCAAACAATGAAATATGAGTACGTTTTCTTTTTCCTCAGAAATTTAGAAGTAGAAAGAGTTTTTCAGAAACCTTTAAACAGATATCTAGAATTTGAAAGATATATATATCACTTTTATTACATGTGATAGTTTTAAAGATGCTACAAAATATTGCAATGATATCAAGCAAATACACTTTTCTACATGAGAAATTTTTTTTCCTCATAAAAAGATGACTCAGGAAAATGATATACTGAATAGATGAAAACCACTTGAAAATCCAAGAAGAGATGTGCGTCCTAAAGAAACATCTGAGACAGAGCAGAGAAAGAAGAGGAAAGCAAGAGAGAGGAGATGACAGCCAATTTGACCTGAGTAAAAGTTGTAATCTTTCTGCATTTTAAGGTATATTCTGAGATGAGGGTCTGAGTGTGTCTAACACACAGAAAACTTTGGCCTTCCCAACATTTTACACTCACACCACTGAGAACCTCTTGTGCCAGTAGTTCTTCCAGATGAGAATAAAGTAGAAGCCTTCTGTGATTTTTGTTTGCTTTATTGGTTGGGGTTTTCTTTTGTAACAACTCTGGAACTGGCAGTAGCAGGAGGTTTATTTTAGTTCCAACTTGCTGTGAATACTCTTTAGTTTGTTATGTGGTACAGTATAGTTCTGTAGCCTAAACACACTTGGCAAATCCTCGCCTATCTGTTCAAATTGCCTCCCACCCACTGCATACAAAGGTAACCAACACGGAGCAAATACTTCCAACTGTCTTCATACCGGGCCAGAGGTCACCCCAATCGGAAAACGGGGGCTTCAGATGGTATTTCCTTCATGCCAGCTAATTGCAACCATATGCTTTCCGTGACAGAAAGGGAGGTGTATAAGTATCAGACCCATTAACCAGGTTAATTGCTTCTTCCACAGCTGATTCTCTCTGTGCAGTTTTTGTCCTGCAGTTTAGCACAGTCTGCACTGCCTGGTTTTAATTATTTTGTTGTTGCTTCTGCCATTATTTTGTTTATTGCCAGCACTGATTTGTAAGCTGTGATATGGGGATTCGGCTTTTTATGTCTGAAAGTGAGAATAGTTTTCTTCTACCAAATCTTGCCAGGCAATTCTTGGTTTTCTCCTGCTGTTTCCTTTGTTAGGATGGATGATTTGGAGCATAAACAGCAGAGAATCCAGGATGATGATAGGCAAGATATAACATGTATGCATCCAATTGGGATGATGAGGAAAAATTTCACAATTCATCACTAGCATTCCCCTTGGCCCGCTCAGTGAAGGAAATCTAGTGATCCAGATGATAACTTTGGTGTAGTTGATGTGTACATCAAGGAAATATGGCATTCCAGAAAACAAAAATTATGTTTGTGAAACCCACACTGAGTATCAGCTTCAGAGTGTTCTGAATTTGTCCATTTTGTTTCTGCCTTTTCTGAAAACACTTCCCAGCTTTGGAGAGGTAGGAACTTCCCATTTTCCAAACCATGAACCCCAGGGAGGAACCACAGGATCAAGGCAAGCAGGATTTGTTCTACACCGGTAGCCTCATGCATTCTTCATCTTGCCTTTTGCCACCTGTACTCAGCATGTTGTCATGCAGTCATTAACTTGGAAAACTAACATGAGCCTAACAAAAACCTCTAGAATAAATGGATTGCCATAAGAAAACAATTAAAACATCACCTGTTGCGAAAAAAACCATATTTAATCTAATGGGTAAAGAGACCACCCAGGATTAGCCAAAACTCATGTTTTTCTTTCTCCCTCCTCTCCATAATCTTGTTACTTACAATACAGGTGCATCTATATGAATGACTTATTGTGAAGGGCTGGGATGATGATCTCATCTCATCTCATCTCATCTCAACTGATTTGACTGTCTGGATATTACATAAGATGATAAACAATGAATAGTTAAAAACCACATTTTTTATCCAACTGAAAATCAGGACCAGATAGCAATGTATTTGTATTTTAATTTTTTTTTTATTTTAAAACTAACCCATAGACATTAAAATGTGAAATATGATTTCTCAAGCCAATATGCACAAAATTATCTTTATCCAGACAGGTAAAACCAGCACAATTTTGTGTCAGAGACTTCAGAAATTATCTTAATCAAAGTAGATAATCCCAGCACAATTTTGAGATAGAGATTTCAGGATCAAGCCCCTGAAAACTCAAGTTGATGGCAAAGCTTAGTATCAGGATTACAAACAATTTAGTAATAATTTATTTTTTGAAAGCTAACAAGGTTGTAGTAATGCCAAATGAAATTAAGTCTGTTGAAATTTAACGCTCAAATAAACAAAGACCCATTCTACATTGGAAGTCTCTAAAGATACATTAGTATAAAATTACAAGTTGGTTTCTTTTTTCTTTCTCCAAAATTCATGGACTTTGTGGACTTTCACACATGAACGGTCTTCCACATAGAAATAAAAATTGCTTTGGTGATCCAATGCATTATTTTTTGAACATGAAGTGCTGTCCAAATTTATTTTCTTGTCTAGAACTTTTGTTGACAGCTCATCATAAAGACTGTCCTGCTGTCCTTAGATGCTGGGGAATTTGTTACCTAGAGGTAGTCATTAAAACCAAGTTAATCTCTCCCCTTTCCTTTCTGAATTACAACTTCATATGTTATAAACCAATAAATATTTTCTAGACAGATCTGCTATCACTGCTTGTTACTGGGCTTGCTTCTGATTTTCCACCAGAAATGCTTACTTTTAGATGATTCTTCCTTTTCTAGTTTCAACACTTCAAGTAAAAATTCATACCTAAGATAATTTTTATGGAGAGAAAAAAAAACCTCAACAAAACAACAAACCCACCTTCATTGATTTCTAAGAATAACATTGGGGTAAACTATTTGTTCTTTCAAGTCTGATTAACTTCCCTCCCCATCACACCAATCACACCATCAATTTTTAAATAAACACAGTAATTTGAAAATTATGATCTTAGCTATGCAATGTTCCTATATCTTTGTGATTGGTGATGAGGATCAATCACTGGGAAAAATGATAATCTGTTTTAGACTGAGATGGGATTTTATAGTGAATATGTCAGAGAACTAACTTACTAAATTTAGATGCCTAAATTAGAACTAAATTAATTTTAACACTGTGATTTTAATATTTTCAGGGTGTCTGTCATTCCCCCTGGGGGTGAACAAGAGCTTCCTAAATTTTCATGAAGAGTGGCATATGCTTGAAATGATAGGAAAAAGCTTTCTTTCCTGTGCTAATGTAGCATGGAGGGAAAATCTGTTTTCTTCATACACAGCTTGGACAAGAGCAACTCAGTACTGTAATGGGAGTCTGAGGCCTGTACAAGAGGGAAAGAACCTGAGACAAAGGACCAAAATGGTGAATGGAGGAAATGTCAAGCTGTCTTTTCAAGAAATGGAACCCAGGGAGAAAAGCTGCACATCCATAAGCAATAAACTGAAATGAAATTATGACTCGAAGGGAGACTGCACCTCTCCAATCATATTGATCCAAGAACCAGTGAAGTCAGGATAAATTGGAAAATGGAGATGGAAAGGCAGTTTGGGTGAGTCATCTGAATTCAGAAGCACAGAACATGAAAGAACAACGGGAAGCGGGTGGACACTTCCCACATGGAAGATGGATGTAGTTCTCATGAAAGAAAATGGAGACTGTCTGCCACTGGGAAGTTCAGTAGAGGTGAAGAGAGACTCGAGTGGGAGGCCTGAGCTGGTTCCAATAAGACAGTGCAGAAGGGAAAACAGGATGAGGACCATCCAATTTTGTAGAAGTCTGTGGAGGTTCCTGAGTATCCCACTGAGTACAGGATTTCCTCAGTATCTGGAAGACCAAGACCGAAATCCCTTCATGTGTAGAAATTTCAACCTTATTCCAAGCCCCAGTCAAATAATGTGGTTGAACTGCAGGAAACTCCTGGGTTTGAGAAGAAATTCCATTCCAGACTCCAGCTGCCTCAAAAAGTACTCACTGAAAATATTTGCTAATCCTAGAAAACATGCATCTTTGAGTGGAATTTTAAAGTGTGTAAAAAAAAAGTTAAGGTGAATGAAAGATAAACTTTCAACAACAGAGAAACTAATAATTTTGCTACAGCTTATGAAGTAAATAAATCTCAGGCAGAATCAGAAACTGAACTTAGTACTTCAGTCATAGAATATTCTCCTGAAACACAGGATTTCCCTTAACTGCTTGAAACAAATATCAGGACAGTTACGATGTTAATAGATAAGAAAAAAAAATCTCTTTCATTGAAACTTGTACAGGTGAACAGTTTAGAATGTATGAGTTACAAACTCATCACTAAAAAAAAAAAAAATAAAATAAAAAAAAAAAATTTGTGTTTGTTGGATATCTATATAAAAAGAGACTCCTTAGAGATTCTTCTGCCTCCTCACTTTTGAGAAGTGAGTTTCTGCATCCACTTCTCAGTTAGAGGCTGCAATTTTTAATGGTCTTTGAGTCTGAGAATTTGATGTCACAAAATTTTTACCATAGATTCAGGTGGTGGTAAGAATGCATTTACATTTTCTGTAAATGATGACACAGATGGCAAAATCCTCCTTTCTGACAGCTGAAGATCTAAGATGTTAGATGTTAACATAAGATGTTTCCATTACTATTATTTCTTCACTTAAAAGTCTTTCCTATTTCTTCGTTGTTTTAATTTACTGGATGTATTCTGTTTGAAATAAAGTGGGCTGAGGAGAGACTTGCCTTACCACTGGCAAGGCTCACTATCATTTCTGGGTAAAGATGAGCCAAATGCAGAACTCTGTATCCAAATAATTCCAATATCAGAGAGAAAGGATCAACTGTGAACACTATGTTCTAACCTACCACTGCGGCTTTGATCCTGGGTTAAATACAAAATTAGAATGGGCCTTTTATAGCTCCAATTTGGACACAACCAAATTCTGTTTTCATCAGATTGTGCTCCAAGAAGGAAGAAATTGTATGTGAGTTTGCCACTGTTATGTATGAAGACGGTCTTGCAACCTAACCTTAATTTTGCCTCAAAGCCAAGCTCTAAACCATACCCCAAATTAACGTAGATTTGAGTCTGACTTCCTTATTTTACTTGGATTCACTGCTCATAAAAGTGTGTTTTTGAATAATTGTTTTCGGTTTTGGAGTACATCAGATTATATCTAATTGCTAACACTTTTTTTGCAAAAAAAATTGCAAAAAAGTTCCCAAAGCCGTGTGTTGGAATGCTATGTGATGCACATAAGTTAGTGATCCTTCTCACTCATCTGTAAGGTACCCAATTTGAATAGTGACTAAAAGAATAAAAGTAAACAAAAAAGATCCCCCCCACAAAAAAGGATAAGAATTTATTTTTTTCCCTCACTTTGCTGGGAGAGCTCCAGAAACCAGAAGCAAATGAGGGAGAAGCAGCAACAGAGACCACCAGCAAACAGCAGCTGCAATGTGTAACTGCTCACAAGAAGAAAAAGGGCTGCTCCTCCCCAGTAAAAATTTGTGTAAACATGAAAGCAACCAGCAAACACTCCCACCAAAGTAAAGATTCAATCCAAAAGTAGTGAATAACTAAAGAAAAGCTGGAGAAAAATCCAACTTTGTGACAGCAGTGGCCAAGACATTTTACTTAACTGTCCTGAAATTTAGAAGAATGGTAGAAAAATGAATGTCTTTCAATTGCACAGAAACACTGTACTGTTATAAGAAAGTGTTATTCTCCACTGAAAATACTTTCCATAACCTAGAAGAAACTTGTGCTTGTCAGAGGGTTATTTTAGTCATGATGATAGAATAACAAGAATAAGGACAATACAGTCTAATGAGAAGCATTTATTAGGTAATGTCCCACTATCTGAAGGAGAATTAATACCTAAACCCCATAATATTCTTAAAAATTATATATGGGTAGCTTATATGCAAGCATTGTTAAGGATGGGCTAGCAAGAAGAACCTAGTGCAACTGGTGGAAACCAGGGTTAACTACAGGAAAGCCAGAAGGTGAGTTTTCTACGTTTTTATTTTTAAGGGCATACAAACAGTTGGCAGATTAGAGGAACATTATTAACAGTACCTGCATTACAAGTGCCAAAAGCTGAATTCAAACCAAATGAGTGTGAAAAAAAGAAAAAAAAGAAGCTTAAGGCTTCATTAAATTCTGCTAAGTTTTCACAATTAGTGTGAATGTTGCATTCTCTCATAAAAAATAATTTATTTATCATTCTTCAAACTCTGCTTTCCTTTTTAGCCATACCCTGGCCAAAAAACAGAACACAACGAAAAGGCCCTCTGACCAAAAATATTGTTATGATTAAGCTTTCTCTGAAAACAGTGTTTTGGAAGGTGTTAAAATACCTCATGGTTGCTTCTGCTTGTAAAATTGTTATTAGATGTGATTTTTATTTTTAGTGGGTAGTGCATCTCAGTATTAAAATTCTCAGGCCTACTCTCCTTTCAAAATCCAGAAACAATTACTTTCTCTGGGAATTTTACAGCATAGCACTTGACACTCATTCTATTCTATGCCACTTTTTGAATTTGGCTTTTGGTGTTGCTACGTTTATTTCCATTCTTTGATGCCTTCCACTATTCAAGTGTTCTCTGAATAGCTGGTTCATATGTGTGACTCTGCAGTTTGTTCACAACAAAAATGTTACTCTTCCCATTCATCCAAGGACTGCTTTAATCTTCCCTGCCATCCTTTTCATACTTGTCTAAGGGATCTGTCTGCTGTCGCTTGAGCCACCCTGGTGTATCTATGCCGCTAAGAAATAAGGGAGAGAAAAAGTTCGAGTACTGGATTTTGATGTCCGTTTGTAGCTTGTATTCTGACACTGCTCTGGACCTCTCCAGCTCCTCCAGAGGGGCCTGAATCACTACAGGGCAGGAGGCAGTCCTTAGAAGCCCAGCTGTAGCCATTTGTCTGCGGTGTCCCCCCTTGTTCAAGGGTGGGCAGCACTGCTACTGCAGACTGACGTGAGTGCTCAGGCTGCTCCAAAGAAATGCTCATTATCACTAAGTTTACATCTACCTCAAGACCCTCTTCTCCTACTGTGTGCATGGTTTTTTTTCTCCTGCCTGTCTTCTTTGTATCATCAGGGAAGTAATTATAGCTACAATAAATAGAAAATGAGTGAGAGAGGATTACAAAGAGTTCTTTCTCTCTGCTGTTTTCCTTTATTCTTTTCATCTATTTCATCTAATTCCTGTTGTCCTCCAGGCATCTCTGAATTTAGAGGTGTAATTAATGATGAAAATCCTTCCAGTTGTTACATGCATATGGTCATGCATACACACTTCAGTTCTTTTCAAAGGAAGAACTCTGATACAATTATGTATATGCACACACACACAAATTTGACCAGCTTTTCTACAGCACGTTTTTTTAAAAGACTTCTAATATTTTACAGAAATTTGACTGCATATAACAGAACATACAATACAACACTCCTAAGAATGTGACACAAAATAGCTGGATAAAGTGGCAATCAGAAGAGGAAATGAGTTTTTTTCCAAGCAGGTGAAATGGTACAACCAATGTAGCTCAAGGGCAGATTACTCACCCACATTGCTTCCTTCAGGACTGTTTTGAGTTTTGGTTTCCTAAAAGGGGGTTTCCATATGGAAATTCAGTGAAGAGTAAAGAAAAACTAGCTGAGAAGTTTATGAAAAGACATGATTTGAATGAATAAAAAAAATATACTATTTTAATTGGAGGTCAGTTATGTGAAGACATGTTTCTTGGATTAGAAAAAATAAATTGAGGGTGTTGTATTCGACACGTATGTTTACGAGCATGACTGCATCAAAATTATCTACTGAACACAAGCATCCTCATAGAAGGAAGAATTACTTTAATGAAAGATTAGGACTGCTGATGTGTGTGCTCATTACTAGAATGATACTCTGACATTGTTCTGTCCATTTTTCATGTGTTTATCTAACATGCTGGACACATGCACAATAAAACTCTGTGGGATTCTGCACCTGGATAAAATGTTATTCACCCAGATAAGCTGATATAAAAATAATTTCTTATCCCCTCATCCATTAAAGAAAGGCACACGGACCAGCAGAGACAGGTTGATGAGTGTTTAGCTACAGGGAACCCTGATTTCCTGGGGTGTATGCACTGCAAGAAATGTCTCAAGTTATTTTTCAAGGTATAGGATCAACAGCCTGATGGCTTGGCAGGGGGTTTTGGAACGGCAGGGATGGGCCTTAGAGGTCTCTCTGGCTTTAGGAGCTTTGTGACCCACAGCATGGGGCAGCCACTGCTGTCTTTTGACCTGGAGACCCTGACATCTGTGGGCTTGGTAGCCTGTCACAGTAGGCTTTATGAGGCAGATTTATGCTCAAATAGTGTACTGATGAGTACTTTACATTCCCACTTTTCTAATTGGCAGGATTTCTTTCTCATAGTTGATTAAAAACCAAAACAATGAAAAAATTCAAAGCAATTGACATAAACCAACCAAATCTCTTTACCAAGTGCTGCCTAATAGATGTCCTGAATATAACATCTGAGTAAGCAGACATGTAACAAAAGTTTCAGCATTAACCTCTGGAAGATGTTGCTACTGCACCTACTACAAGGACCAGAAGTCAGCTCTCTGCATTTGGAATGATAATTATTTTAGAAAATGCAATGTGCAGAGAAATATATATTTCTTGTTTGTCCAAGAAGGCAAAACCAGATTTAGTGACATCATTCTGATCCTCAGATAGTCACATATATATAAGCTTTTTTCCTGATTTTGATATTAACTGCATTGTTTTATGTGTGACTTTATGAGTACACACAATGAAAACTATAGTGTGTAGGACTTTTGTAACTCTTAGTCTTGAGGCCTCCAGTTTTAACAAATATGTGTTTGATTCTCTTTTCTAATGCACTGGGAATTAATTCCCTCAAAATTCCTTATGTACTGTATGATGATTAGCTTAGTGAAAAGATACACATAGAATGGGAAAGAAAACAATCCTCAAAAAAGTGTAACTAAATCAAGCCTTCAACTCCTTCCAGCCAGCTAGTAGTCTCCAGGGAAATTCCAATAATTTGGTCCTTATTGCTTAATCATTTATTGT
The DNA here is from genome assembly GCA_013397935.1 of Dasyornis broadbenti. NCBI lineage: Eukaryota > Metazoa > Chordata > Aves > Passeriformes > Dasyornithidae > Dasyornis > Dasyornis broadbenti. The sequence continues at coordinate 21,037 of VZRN01004516.1, read as the reverse complement.
TATTAAAATAGAATTTATAGCTTTTTTATGATAAAATATATGATTAGTCCCTGAAGATTTCAAAAATACAGGTCTGGATTTGTGACTGACATAAATTGTCATTTTTCCTTTAGATGTAGGATAATTATTCTGAGTAAGATATCCTAGAGAAGCACTGAAGACAGCTGGGTATTGCACTAATTTAGAAGTCAAAGGGCAAACACTTTGAGAAGGAGATGGAAAACTCCTCTGCTTCTTGAACTTGCACCAACAGGACATAGGAGCTGCTGAGTGCAGAGGGAAAGAGACGCAATAGAAGAAGCTCAGAACAGGACCACTGACCAGGGTGAATCAGAAAGAGACCAGTTTATATTCTTTAAAGATGTGCAATTTGCCCTTAAAAGCATGAGAAAAGATGTGTTTTCTGGAACACTTAAAGAAGAGACAGACATTTCCTTACATTTTCTGATAAAAGAAAGAGTTTGTATCCTAATAATATCTAGTAGCTCTTCACTGCTGAAATCAGTCAAGCTTATGAGTTTGTTGCTTGTTTTGTCTTTTTTTTTTTTAATGATTCCCATAACATTATGCTAGTGAACTCATATGCTGACAATTGTTATATGTTTGATTGTTACATGGAATAACAATCTAAAAAGGTCTTTTGTTACTGAAAGCTTCTGTAAATATGTGAATGGGAAGGGGAAAAGCCATGTGTTTCTTTGACTTAAAATATGGGACTGGAACTGACTCGCTGTGCAAAGAAAACCTGTGGTAGGATTGTTCAACATTTTTCTTGATCTCACAAAAAAATATATTGGAAGTAGGTAACCGTTTATCTGTTAGTTCCTTGAAATTCAGGTTGGTGCATTCTAAAATCCTGAACAGCTGAAAAGGGATATTTGTGAAACTTTCAGGAGATCATCAGTGCAAGCTCTTCCTTTTAAGTCTTATCTAACATCTGCCTGCCCAAAATTACAATTACAATTCTTTATAGAACCATTTATTATTCTTTGTCACTGGTTTTTGGCCAAGGCTTGTTGGTTACTATAAGGATTTATTTAGTGTCACTGCTGGCAGTGCCTAAACTCTGAGTATTAGTAAGAGGTAGAAAATCTACATGTAGCTTTGTACATTTCTTTTCACTATTTTTTTCGGGTCACGAATGAGGCTCAGTTTTTAATATGCATAAATGTCCACAAAGCTTGCTGAAAAGCAGTATTTCAAAAGAATTCGTTCTGGTGCAAAACCACAGCAGATTTCCTTTTGGATTCAAGGACATTTACACAGTGATACATTCTACTCTGGAACTGATGTTTCAAGAGTTTAATTTGATTCCGCACTATTTCCACATATATTTTAGAAAGCACATGCACTAATTTGGGAGCTCTTTATTTCCCTTCCCCTTCATCCCTCATTGGACTCAAAATTCTGAAAGTACTATCAATACCAGGTTAATAGAATATAAGCTCCTCTTATGACATATTCTATAGGAATAAAATCTACAAAATTGTCTGTGGCAGCTGAGTAGGAAGGGGCTACCCACACTCTTACCTGTTACACCACACTGACCTAAGCATTTAGCTGTAAACGTGTAGAATAAAAGTGTCTGCTTCCATGGGTTGATATGTTAAGATGGGTTTAAGAACATCAACTTTATCTCCCTAGCAAAAATAAGTCCTTGAATGGATTTTGCCAATCTCTTATCTGGCTGAAAAGATGTGGAAAGCTAATGGTTAAACTGAACTTTGTTCCTTGGCAAATAGATTTAGGTAAATACCAAGTGAATATTAAGTGCTTTTAAAAGTCCTGCTTTAACCATTTGAGGTTTTGAACTTTCAGATTAGGCAGCCGTATTAAAGTGAACACTCAGCATCTCTGGGATCCAGTCCTCTATCTTCACACAAGAGGGATGAGTACAAAATAATGACTGCAGAAGTATTTCATAATGGATAGCGATTACAACACAACTTGAAAAAATATTAAAGAAGACAAGTTTTTGTGAAGGTATTTTATCTTTCCAATAATTGCTGTTTTGCAACCAGCTTTATTTGCTAAAGTGATCATCTATGTTAAAATTCAGTTTTGTTTGTTCTAATAAAAATAAAACTATATCTTTCATGAAGTCCCTGGGAAAGGTAGCAAAGCACTGAGCACTCAATATATGCAGTGTTAATCTTTCCCTTCTCCTACATGGGAGTCTAAATAAATAATTTTATCATAGGCATGAAATAAAATAGAGTTCAACATGCAATTTTTTTTTAAGAAAAGGTTTGTAAATAACAACTCATCTGTTATTCTCTGCTAGTTTCAGAAAGACTTATTAAAATTTACCTGTACCTGAGATTTCAAAGTTTCAGTGAATCTAGTTGGTCATAATTTGATAGGACAGTTTTTTGATTAATTCCAGCTTTCCAATACTTTTTGTCCTCATTTTTCTTTCTGGCAGTGCAATTATTAGTTACATTATAGATGAGAATGAGTGGTTATGTCAACATATTTCAGGTTGTAATGAGGAAAATATATAGGGGTATAATAAAGATAATGTGACTTCAGCTATATTTTGTGAGCATGTCTCTTTACTTATGCTGTTTTATAAAACCTCAGTGATAACATTCTTGGAAGCAAACATAGTGAGGTCCTGTTATGCTCAATGTCACTCTGAAGACATATTCCAGTTGGCCAGAGCCTGTGGCTGCAGCTGTCTCTACTTCATTACACCACTTCTAGCACCTGCACCTTTAGGAAATAACTAAGATTTTCAGCTGACATCTTCTAGGCATTTATTTATGCTGTGACTGAAAATGATTCAATCTGTGAGCTAGAGAGGAGTGTTCTCTTGTTTAGAGCAGCAACTAATGAAAAGAAAATGTGCCCTAATAATGAAAAGCACTAATTTGTATCACCTTACATAGGAGAAAAATTGAGGCTAAACGAATGTTAATCTAAAAAGCAAAGGTAATGAATTTCTGATATTAATATGACCATTTTAGTTTGTTCTTAGCTTTCTATGTTTGGAGACTGTTAGAAGTCTCCAACATCGTGTGCTATTGTATATCACACTGCTGTTTGTATTTAAACACAAGATAATAGACATAGTGGCACTGCCATAACTAAAGGTCTGCTTTCTTTCATTTTCTGAATTCTTGAAAGAAACCCAGTTTTCTGACCTTTCATAACTGTAGCATTATGAAAGACTCTTCACTCCTTTCAAAAATATATTCCCAGCTTTAAGAACAGGAATAGACCTACTGCTATCTATAATCATGCTTGAAATCAACCAAAGAGTAAGAGGTATTTGGGAGGTAGGTGACTGGAGATAAGGTGAAATGAGATCCAACAGGGAATTAAGTTCTATTATTTTTAATATTTCATAAATATTGGGGTAACTTTAGCAAGTATTCTAATTGGCTTTAGTTCTTCACACTTTAATAAAATACATGGTCATAAAAAAATCACATTAGCAGAGTCACTCTACTCTGGTTAACTACAGCACAGGGCAATTTACCCTCTATGAATTTGTTCTTCTCAAGGATGCCCCTAGCTACAGGTGTTTCATAATCAATCTACTATTACTTGGAAAACTATTACAAGGTTATTCTAATGAAGAACAAGCTGTAACCTCTGATCTATAAGAAGAGATAACTTTGTCACACTGTCTTCAGCTGGGGAGTGTTAATGTCCATATTTCGATAAGTTTATTTCCTCTTTCTTCGGTTCAAAAATTGTTTCCCACCAAACTTCATCTGCTGGATTTTGTGTAAAAAACAATCATTGTCATAAATGTGACAGACCCTTCACATGTGGTCTCAGGAGATGTAAGTAAAAGTTCAAGATGCAAAAAAAATTAGAAGAAAAATGACAAATAACTGTAGCAGGTCTGCCTAAGCGGGGATACAGCAGCTCAAAATGCCTCATTTACAAGTTGTTAGTGATAAGACTGAGCAAGAACAGTTTTCTGCTCTTAGTGCTGAAGAATGCTGAGAGAAGCTTGAGCAAAGTACCAAACCCACCATGCGCACATGCAAGACAGATTCCCCCTGAGGCTGGGAGCAGCAAGGTTTTGTAGGCACTGATACAGACGAGAGTCAGAAGTGCCGAGCAGAACAAACCAAAAAGCAGGTAACACTTTCTTCAGCACAAAGCTGAAACTCATTTTGCAAAACAAATTTTACTGAGTAAGCCTGACAACACACAATCTAAAAGATGCATCTGATTGACATCTTATACTATAAAAAGCTGGTCCCACTTTTGCACAGCAAGGACTTGAAGCGTATCTCCATAGGGTGTGTGAAGATTTTTCCCTCAAATTTACTCCCTAAGGCTAAGGAAAAGAGACTTGCCTACAGTCACTGATATGGGTGAGGAGTATTAATCTCTACTTAATAATTGTTTTTGTAGTTTTAATATAATTGCTTCAGTATTGCTTCAAAAAATAATGCACTGTACTTGAAGTTATAGCTATCCATACTGCTTAGTAAATGTTTCTGATTAAGCTGATTTTATTTCCTAGTCATTATCATTATTGTAATAAATTTAAATGAATAATTCATTTTATTTATGTAAATTTATTTGGTTTACCATCCTTGATTCTGAAGGACAGAGCTGTATAAAGGTTTAATTACACCTGTATAATCCTCTAGTCATAAACCATTAGAAAAATCTGGGGCCAGGATTGGACACACCCAGACACCTCTCTGAGGAGTTTAGAAAGCAAGGGGTCCTTTCTGTACCTTGTGGCTCATGGGAGGGCTTCTCTAATTAATCTTTTTCTGAAACTCCCACTCTGCTCATGACTATGACAGCCTAGACATTTTTAAAATTGTATAAATTGAAAATAGCACATCATTCCTTTCTTGGTTAAAATAAATCGACTGAACCACTGTGGAAAAAAAATAATAAAGCTGTTTGATAAAAACCTTGAGGAAAATTATGTAAATTATGCATAGTGGTTATTGCAAACATTAAATGTTGAACCACATTTCTGTTGATTCTGGGATTTTTAAATTTCTGAATTAACAATACATTTCAATTACTTAAGGAAAAACCCCCACACGGCTGTGTTGATCCCCTTGTGGCATTAGCCCTTCTTGCAACAAAGGTTCTCCTAGAAGACCTTCAGGGATCCTTTCCAATCAATATTTTCAGGATTCCATGACAGTAACATGATGATAAGTAGCTGCATAAATTACCAAAATATAAGAGAATTCTAGATTAAAACTGATGACAAATATAATAAATGCATACAAATGTCTCTTCCAAAGCTTGGAGTCTATTCCAGATTCCCATACATATTAACAATGCATTTAACAGTCGTATAGACATTCCCAAAAGGAAATTTATCCTTGAAAAGAATTGTATCTATTATGTTATCTTTCTGATAATGCAGATTTTCTATGTATTTATCTTTGGTATCTCCAATGTCACATTGCAAAAGCCATAGGTAATCTTTTGCCATTTCATAAACAATTATAAGCTATTATTATTGTGCAGCGGTTTTTGGGGATATGTTTCCTGAAAAGCAAGCAGCTGTGTGATATTTGTCTCTGCTACAGGAACTAGGCTGTATGAAAATGGAAGTATCATATAGCGTTCAGCCAGAACACATGTGATGTGTTAATTACTGGCTTCTGTGAGTTTCAGCAAAATGGAGGTTGGAAATGTTTTTCTAAAAAAACACACAAACAAGGAGCAAGGAGATGAGTGTATTTCTTATACTGCTTTATTTGTTGGCGAAATTACTAAAAATGAAGGAATGATTTTACCAAGCACAGTTATAAGAAGAAAGTAGTAGGAAGATCTGTATCACAGTATGTTATGAGAATTGTGAAAATGATGCAGCAATTGGTATAGCAATCTAGAGGATTAAAGGATTATTTTTGCAACAGAAGACAATGGATTTTGATAAGTAATAGACCGAATCTTTACTGCTGAAATTTGGAGAACCCTTTGAATTTTCAAATAGTCCTATATTGAAAGTTTAAATTCTGTTTTAACACCCAGTCTTCTAAAGGGTTTCCTTTATAAATAATTACAAAATCTTTAAAGTTCTTTTGACTAATGACCCTATTACCCATTCTACTTTAACCTTTTCCTTTCTTTTCATTAATTTCAAAGGGAAGGTTTATCTTGTTTAAGGAGGAAATTTATTTCTTTTCCCTCTGTTATTCTTAAAATAGCCATATCATGTTGCATGAAATGTCTCAATGCCAGTGTCTAACCTGTTAAAGAATTTCATCCTAATATCTAATTTAAACCTACCCTCTTTCTTGTTAAATCTATTCCCCTCGCCCTGTCACAGCATGCCCTTGTAAAATGTTCCTCTCCAGCTTTCTTTTAGACTCCCTTTAGCTATTGAAAGGCTGCAATAGCATCTTGTCAGAGCTAAACCACCCCAGATCCTTCAGTAGGTCCTCACATAGAAGAGGTGCTCCAGCCCTCTAATCATCTTTGTGGGCCTTCTCTGGGCCTGCTTGAGCAGTTCTACATCTTTTTTTGTGCTGTGGGCCCTAGAGCTGGTTGGAATATTCCAAATTCAGTTTCACAAGAGCAGAGGAGAGGTGCAAACCTCAGAACTTAATTAGGAACCCAAGTTTAAATGTATTACGTTATGGCAGAAGTCTGTCCCTCTCCAGGCACTATAATGAGAATCTTGAAAAATTAATCCACTCTGTAGAAGTTATCTTTCTTAGTTATGTTCTCTCATTTCCTTTACAGTAGTAGAGAGTGAATACATCTTTATCTGAGTAAGATGAACAAAAGTAGAACAACAGAACTGTAGATATTCCCTCAAAGAATATAAAATAAGAACTTTAAAAGTTTGAAAGTTGTTGATAATGTAATGTATATCATGTGTACGCTTTTAAAAATATTTTTCGTCCTTCTCCTAAGCCCTAGTTTAATGAGAAAAGGCTCAAACATTTTAGCAAACTTACTTTGACATTAGTTTTGTAGTTATTGCTTGGAAGTAAATTTTTTTGTAATCTTTTCAAGGTAATAACAAGAAGGAAGAGAAACATCAAGTGGTCATTGCAAATTATGATTCCTTTATGAAACAGGGAAGTGCTTTATCAAATATTTGGACGTTTAACTGTGGAGAGGTTAGAGAATAACAAAAAGTACAGTTGTGCTGCTAAAAAGGATCTGGAGGTTATAAGAAATCACATGCTGGAAATGATCAACAAAATTAGTTTACTGTAGAGATTATATACACAAAAAGCAAACATAATAACGAAACAAAAGTATTCTATGCATTAAGTGACATATGAAGTAGTTCAATTCTGTTTGGCCTTGGTTAGGGCGCAGATGCAATATTATGACCACTTTTGGGCTTCATGCTTCGAGAAGGGTACAAACCAATTGGATTGCGTCCAAAAGAATATAACAAGAATGGTTACAGGTCTAGGAAACATAACTTCTGAAGAGAAATTGAAGGCATTAGGCATGTTTAGTCTACAGCTGAGGAGACTGATGACAGCAGGATACAGAAAGGTAAAAATAGGAGATGGGAATAAGCAGTTTCCATGGCTAGCATGAATAACAGCAATGTAAAAAAGAATTCAGTGAAGTTAAGTCTAAACACTATTAAAAGACTTCTAGCAGCAAAGCTATTCAAGCTCTGTAATAGCCTGTGAAAGTAGAGTCTTAATCAATGCCTCCTTTTGTGGAAGTAAATAATAAAAATACTTTGTGGAATAATTCAGGTACACTCTAATCTTCGATTCAGGAAATGGATTGTATATCTCCTTGTGATCCCCTCCAGCTCCATTGTTTATGTTTTTATGATTAGTAATTCTGCTTTCTTTTTATAAGCTATGATGTGGAACATATGGTAAACAACATATGAGGGATTGTGTGAGAGAAGCTCATCTGCACACCCAGAAAGGAGCACAGACAAACAATGGCAGCTGGGGGAGCCAAGGCCAGCCCTGGGGTCAGCAGACCATCACAGGTCCATCTCCACAAACCTAGAGGCCTAATGGCCTAAAATCATGTGGGAACACAAACTGAAGGCTCCAGGAAGTGACACAATGTCTGGGTATCTCCCAGAGCTGTTCCATGAAAGCCTCAGCCCCAGTGACCTGGTGGGAAACCCCTCAGGATGGGTCAATGTCAGAGCATCTTCTGGGCTGAGGCGATTGCTGCTTGGAGAATGGGACATATTATGGCAGGCAGGGGAACAGTATTTTGTGTCACACAGGACTTTCTATGGGATGTTTAAGGGATAAACCAAAGACAGGAAAATGGATAGTGTGAGATGATTTGGGGAGGAATAAAAGTGGGGAAATTGAAGGGTAAGGAGCCAAGAGATACCAGTCTTACATAAATGGCTACTGGTAGGTATGTTTTTCCTGGTCATTCCCTGTGCCTGATCAGTGTAATCTGTCCTACCTTGTTACTAAATCTAGTTTCAGTTTTCTTCCTGGGTGAGGGCTCTGTGTTTGGTACGAGCACATGTGTGTATGAGGGGATTTGAGAGCAGAAATTAGTCAGACCATGGTTTGGAGGAACTGGAAACACTGGACTTAATGAAACAGAATGACAAAAACAAACTTCTAATGAATGTCAGCATGAACACGTTTCTGTGGGGAGGGCATGCCTACATGCTGTCTGGGTAAGGCTGCTAGTACACTGTATTACAGGGAAAACAGATCCAGTTGAATGAGGAAGTCCTAACCTGAATGACAGCCTGCAGGGCATCTAGAATTTCCCATCTTCCACCTCCTCATCATGAACCCACACCCAGATAGGCCATCTCTACAGAAAATTAGTTTCAGGGCCCAATGTCCAGCAGTAAAACAATAAATATCACCATGTTACACAGTAAAATAGCAATGAGTTTTAAAGTTATTTACGCATTCAAAATCCATGTAAAGTTTCTAGAATGACTCCTATTTTTTAATTCCAAACACTGCAGATACGCAGACTTCTCTAGACCTTTATACTGACACTTAGGGTTGTACTAGGTGACCTAGAGTGAGCATGGACATAGCAACTGGCATCTCCATTTTTCATAGGTTCTTACCGTTCTATACACTCTGTGAGAGTGTCAGCAACACCTTCAGCAGACTAGGATAATACCAAGGTGACACCTTGAATGTCATAGTAATGACTATTTATCAAGTGTGAAATGAAAGCAGATGCAATGAAACAGCCCTGTATTACAGCTCAGCACTTAACCACACCTGTATTAAAGTCTTACCAGGCCAGTTACAAAGCCGGACCAAGTAGGCAACCAACTCCATTAAGCAAAAACAGGCAAGAAGAGCAAAACCTAGCTATAGCAGTGAGCTCCTGGATCGTTTAATATCTATTTCTCTGTTAGACAAAGCAAGATCTATAGTCAATTAAAATGCAACATTGCTTTTGTGTCTGTCAAAACATCTATACTGTCACAGCCTGTGTTACAGAAAAGCTTAGGCATTGCAGTTGAAAGAGAGGCTATGTCACCAAACTTGTCAGCAAAAAATAGTCTTTACTCCAAACAGTTTATAAATAGATAAAACAAATAAAGGATTAAGACTCAAGAGATATAACATAAAAGACGGAAAGTTCATTAATATTTTGCAGCTGTCTTACTAGTTCCTTTAATTTTCCTGGCTTTTTCTTGTTGACTGATTATATTGAAGATGAGGCAAGGGACAAAGCGGGTGGTGGAAGCAGTGGAAGAGGGATAAGATAATAGGAAGGGATGTAGGGGTAGCAGCTAAAGTGAGGTTGAAGTGAAATGACTGTAAGGGAAGGGGCAGAGGGAAATTGAAACAAACATCTACGATGAACTATAAATAAGAATGCACACAATGTAGCACTTTATATCTTCAAAGCACAGGAAAAGTACGTCTGATGTAAAGTCAGGCATTTCTTCCATGTCAAAGTATTTAGTCTTGAGAAAAGTGTTTACAATGGGAAAATATAAGTAAACCATTGAGGGCAAAGGCAGTGAGAGGAGAGTCTCCAACTGTCAGGTCTTTGTACTGAGACAGTTTTGGGTTTGACCATCATGTAATACTTTGAAAATGTAGAGTACCATGAGTATCCACTACATTTCAGTGAAAAAAAGTTAAACTCCTACCAATCAGATATCATTTGCTCAAGCAAAAAAAAGTCACTCTTGTTTCTGTGTTTCAAAGTATGCATCTGCAATGAATTAAAGTTTGTATGATTTAAAGATTCTCATTAAAACTATGACATTACGGAACAAAGTTATATTATGCACTGTTTCTGCATAGACGTCATCCATTGAATGTAAATCCATGCTTTGCAAATCCATGGTATGCCCACACCTCATGTTCTCATGCAGGTCCATTTAGCTTAACTTCTGCGTGTGAGAAACTCCCAAATACATAAGAAATAGAAGAAATGTTCAAAAAAGTAACATATAAACTGTCTTCTGAAGAAGTGGTCCGAATGCTTTGATAGAGAGATAAAAGGAATGACCTGTGATTCAAAATTTTTCACCTTGAGAACAATCTTGAATATTCTCCAGAACAATAAAACAAAAAAGTGGCCAAAAGCTATGAGGAAAATGTGACAAGTTTATGATTTTTATAAAAAGAATTACTAATTCCTTCCATACTGCTATAACTTTTTTCTAGAATCATTCCTGTGGAACAGCGGTGTCTGTTTTCTTCTATGACTCTTATTCCTTCAACAATCTCAAAGCACCTACAAAACTGAGACTGTCTAAGAGTATGTGCCTTCATTTGAAGGCATCTCTTCTTGCAGCTGTCTCAATGAAGTATGCATGTGACTGGTGTTATCCATCCAAACCATATCACAGATCAAAGTGTCTGAACAGCAAGCATACATAGGTCTACAAGCCTCTTCTCTTTACTGGCCTGCCTGTTTCTCTGTGCAACCTGCCATTATATATTTGGTCTAAAAGCAAAAAGAATAACAGTAGTTGTTACTGGTTAGTGAGGAAAATCACATGTTGAAAGTGAAGAATATACTTCTTTAAAATCTTGATCTTGTGACCCTCACTCACCAGGATGTACCAGAGGAGTTGTGGATGCCTCACCCCGGGAACTGTTCAAGGCCAGGCTGGATGGGACTTTGAGCAACCTGGTCTAGTGAGTGACATCCCTGTCCATGGCAGAGAGGGTTGGAACTACATAATCTTTAAGGTCTCTCCCTTAAAGGTTGATTCTATGATTTCTGTGGATGCAAAAGAGGAAAATATTGGAGTTTTTAAAATCAGAGGGTTTATTGACATAATGTGTGTGTAGTCAGGACTGAATAAAATGTGTTCTGGATCTTTTAAGGAGTGTTTTCAGGATTAAGAGATGGACTGAAATCTCAGTCCTTACAGGTTTGCATGCTTTCAAACTGTCATGAAGAGAAAATCAAATGAAAAATGCCTTGTACCTTGCTCACTTCCTAAAAGGTTTGGAGAAACTTTTAACCAAAAAAGGATTGACTTGTTTGAATAGAGCTAGCAAAGTTAGAACCCAGCTATTCCCGGGTGCTGAACAGATGCCCCAAAAAAGAGGAGCTCTTCCTCTCTCCATATTGGTATAATTAATTAGTTTACTGACAGATTGTTCAAGACTGAGATGGTTGCTTACCACAATTATGACTTGGATTGATTTTAGCAATACATGGTTTGTACAATTAAAGCCATTGTGTAGCTTCAAGTTATAGCCTGTTTGTTTACATAAGAATAAGAACTGTATATATTCCATTCAGTAAACTTATTTGTGAAAGTCTCAGTGGTTTAGCCCTCTAATCCCATAGGAGAAATAAGGATGTAAGAATAGTCTATACCCCTAGACCATATTAAACAGTAGACCACATCATATAAATACCACAAATCTCAATTGAATCTCATTTTTACTTATGTTTTGGTTACAGAATATTTTTCAATCTTTTAAGTACTTTTTATCCTAAATGAGTGCATATATAAGACTTATAAATTGTAGTGCTGTGTACATGGATGTCCTGACCCCCATATGAAACAGACAGGAGGTTTTTTTTTCCCTCTGTCTAAATGGTCTCTCTTTATTACTCTCATTACATGTAATGGTGAAATGAGGGAAAGGGAAACGAGTGTATTAAGAAAGAGAAGGAAAAATAATTAAAAACCAGCAGAACAACAACAACAAAAAAGAGAAAAAAGAGAGAAAATAAATATCTGAATCTAAGAAAAACAGCTGTAGGGAAATGAATACAAATATTGGTATTAATGCGAGATTGAAACCAGTGCTGTTATAAAGCTTTTGCACATATTTCCATTGATTTGTAAATTTTATGTCCAAAATGAAACTGTATTCATGTTTTTCAATGTTTTGAATTTATTAACTAAAAGTTGATAGTTTTTGCAAATGCACCTCAATTGCTTTGTTGTTTTGGTAAGAAGCTGTTGAGGTCACTGAGTGTGATATAAGGATACTAAATACTGTACAGAGTAAAAACACAACCTAAGAAGTAGAGAAGAAAATGCGTGAGCTCTGCTCACAGTGCTTGGCAAACATTGGTTCCAGCAAGTCAGAATTTTAATTATATTAATGCCTTTTTTACACAACAAAGCTGAAGAGAAGTTTAAGGTTTCTGGATGAATACAACAAGGGTTTGTCAAAACTTGATATTCCTAAAAGGATTTCCTGCTCGGGTGAGAGAAGCAATATGATGAAGTTTTCCTTGCGTGTGATGATTGCTGGTTAGAAGCTTTCACAATTTAGCTGCAAAGAAGAACTGCAGAGGTAGGGGGAAAGGCAAGAAAAAAAATAAAGAAAACCAAATAAAGATCCCAGAACCTTAGTGACAGGCTGGTTAGCAGAGTATACTGGAAAATAGGTACTCACAGCCATACTAAGACCAAGTATCCTCAGAAATAACTTTCACTCTGCTGTGGAAAGGCAATGGATGAAGAATTACTGGGATTAGTATTTACTGATGACTGAAGTAACTCTTACATCCTGGGTCCAAGCAAATTTTGAAAACAGACTCTTAATAATCTTCTCAAATCGTCTGTGTCTAGAAATGTAATACTTTTTTTTTTCTTTATGTTTTAAAATGTGGTTCTATATACAAATCTAGTGTTTGTATAATTTTACTTTACAGTCACAGAGACCAGTGTAACATATTATATTATTAAAATTATAATGACTGGAAAGGTGGTAAATGATTTCTGTAACAACTCATTTCATAGTTCAACATATTTGGTGGTTTTATGCAATCGATACATAGTTTTTTATGAATGTACTCTGAAAATTATTCCTAAAATGACTCAACCTCTCCAATCCACCTGTAAAAAACATCTTTAGCCAGTAGACTGGTTACAAAGGTTTGCAATTTTTCACAGCCTTTTAGTAATGTAGAAATTCTACAGAGGAACAGGGAATATGGCACTACAGAAGAATCTGCAACTTATTTCCGCTGATTTTTACAGCAAAAATAATCAGTTGTTCCTTTAGAATGAATATGCTTTTATACAATGCAAATATCCTTAGTTGTTTGCAGAGCCTTGAACTGACAATGACATGTTATTCTAACTTCAAATCAATGTATAACTGTTTTTTTTTTTTAAATCTTTTTTTCTCCCTTTCTTCTTTTCTCCCAATCCCACTCCCCACTCATAGTCCTTTATTTCTTCATTCATTTTCCTAACTGTTTAAGTAAGTGCTAGAGATTTGCTAAACATCACATGGTCTGTTACAAACAATATTTAGAGGACTTTGAAATATTTACATGCTGGTTTTTGGATACTCTTTAGTACCCTGAAAATGTGTGCTTATTTGGTTGCATAGGAAAGAACATATACCAAAATCAAATAACTTCTTATTAAAAATAAATTATTTATGGAAATCTAATGTCATTAATGAGAAATTCAGCAAAAGATTATTTTCTGCATTTTTTCAGCAGACAATATCTGTAAGCCTATCTTTTGGCAGAAAACACATTGCTTCTCCACACCTTAGGCAAATATTTATATTCCACTGTAGTACATATTAGACATTGCTCATGCTAACCTTTACTTTTTTCCCTTGTAAAATGTCAGTGCAACATATATTAATAGGTACTTATGCAATCTTATAAATACTTTGAATTAAGAATATTAGTTTACTCTTATTCTGTTCTCTAGAGGAAATATCTTCAGAACTTTTACTTTGCTTCTATTTTTGTCTGTCTTGGTGCCTCAGGTATAGAAGAAAGACCAATCTATCTTTGCTTTCTGGCTATTTCTTGTTTGAATTTGAATTGCTTAGGTGTAGGGGGAGTTCATGCTGCTTCTCTTAATCATTTTCACAGTAGTCCTTTAGAATTGAACATTTTCAGAAGAGGTGATTTTTTTTTCTAACTGTGGCATGTAATGCAAATCTGATCTGGTGTCAAACCTTTAGGTTAGAAACTAAATACTAATCAGCACAACTTCAGTCCTCAGACAATGTGAAAACAAGTAATATAAATTTGTACGCAATCCTATAAAATATGGCATTAAAATTGCCAAACAAATGTATTGCAAAGACAAATGATTAATGACCAGATTAATTTTTTCTATACTAGATTTGTCTTGACTTGAATAAAATTAATGACACTGTTACCTGGTGTTCTTGTTAGTAGGATAGAGAAACATATTGCCATAAGGTGATGCAAAACTGGCTGAAAGCCAGTAGGTTGTTATCAATGGCTCATTGTTAAACTGGAGGGTGTATAAATTTGAGTCTTCACAGTTGTGTTTTAACTGTTTCTCAGTGATAATGCAATAGACAATACTTAAAAAAAAAAAAAAATAGAGTGTATGGTAGAGGTTATAGGCATACCAGAGGTTAATTAGTTCACCAAAACGAAGGCAAAAGTTGAGAAAATGTTTTCTTGAAGGCCATAGTTCACAGAGAAAAGAAAAAGTTTCTATATTTAGAAATGAACAGACACAAGGCTTTGAAAATATCTGCAGGATGGAGTGGAACTCAACTTTAATAACAACAGAAAATTGTTTAAATGGGTCTTACAGAGAGGAAAAGATAATATGTTTACATATCCATAGCAGGTAAGAAGAAAAAGAATGGATTTAAATTACAGCCAGGAAGATCTTGGTTAGATATAACAAAATAGAATCCAAACAGGAAGGCCAAGAAAATATTGGAATACATTGCCTGCGGAGACTGCAAAATTTCTGCTACCTGGAGATTAGATTAAGATGGCTGAAACCACTCTTTGGCATGTCATTTCTTGGTGAGCCTGGTGATTGTGGGAAGTATACTGCATAATGATGGCATGTACCTATGTTATATTTAGATTGCGAAATCAGAAACCTTTATTTTTGTTAATAATTGGAAGAAAGAAAAGAAAGTATATGTTCAATTTTTGACAGGCTCAGTTTCTTAGTTTTCATTATGTAACTATTGCTAAGGCCCCACACTCTTCCTGCCAGTTTTACGGAGCCCAATCTGACAGCTCATCTACAAGAGTTTGGAGTTCAGTTCCAAACCTAACTTAACTTACTGCTTAGTCTCTGTTCTGCGACTGTAAACAAGGGTAGCAATGGATACCAAATGTGACTGTGGTTTTGGTAAACTAGATATTGATTGAGACCAGGGCTTTTTTTAATGCAGGATAAGAAACAGTTAGAAGATAGCAACATATTTTAGTCCCCACCACCACAGGCCAGAACCA
Organism: Dasyornis broadbenti; assembly: GCA_013397935.1. Classification (NCBI taxonomy): domain Eukaryota; kingdom Metazoa; phylum Chordata; class Aves; order Passeriformes; family Dasyornithidae; genus Dasyornis; species Dasyornis broadbenti. Next base: position 5,446 of record VZRN01004516.1, on the reverse strand, counting down.
TAACTGGTAATATTCCAAATCTTTTAACAAAGCTTTTGAAATGCCTTGTTCCCTAATTTATGTTGGTTTCTTTTTTCTTTTTAATAGCAGTGCACAGAATTGCTGTCGTGGTGTAATTCATAACTGTTAAATTACAGAAAAATAGAGAAATGCTAACCCCTTTTAGAGACTAGAGAACGCACACAGGTTGAAGGCTACACCTACAAGCAGATATTTAAATTTGACAGGATATGAATATGTGGCATATATTGTGTTGGAACAGCAACATTTTCTGTTTTAGTTTTGCTTTGGTATTTTTGTGGTAATTCTAAATAAAAGCTTTAAATTTATGTAAAGAAACTGGTATCAAAGTCTGTGGCTGGACGAATGTCAATTTCAAGTTTCTGGTTATAATTTAAAAATGTGTATCACAGAAATCAAATATGTTGTTCATAGCTGCCAATATTTTTTCTGCCTACAACTCCAATGACAACCTAGTACTTGAATGACACAAGAAGCTAGTCACATCATACTTTAATATATTTTACACTAGGAAATTAACCTAATTTTTTAGAGTATTTCCTTTTCAGTTGACAGTATATATTGGCATGCACATCGTAAGTGAAACAAAGAATTCTAGGAAAAAATATGGAATTAATCTTTTGAGCTTGACCTATGAGGGCTTACAAATAGTACTACTTGGCACAAATTCTCCTAACGACTTTATGTCTGTCACAATTTATCATTTGTAGAACGTGGAGTTTCATGCAGCAGTGGAGACTTCTTCCTATTCAGGAGTATATTATTCCATGTCTGGTAATGATGAAATCATGGATTCTACCTTCCTCTTTTCCAGGTGCAAATGCTGTTGAACTCATTCCTGGTGATGTCAGCAGATGCTTATAATTATACAGAATGAGTTTTCTAGCAACTAGAAAAGAAACTGTTTCATCCATGGTAGCTGGAATGTCACAGAATCACAGAATCATAGAATACCTGGGTTGGAAGGGACCTTAAAGATTATCTAATTCAACCTCCCCTCCCAAAGGCAGGGATGTCACTTAACAGATTAGGTTGCTTACGCCCCCATCCAAACTGGCTTTGAACATTTCCAGGGATAGGGCATCAACTTCTGGAGGCAAACTCTGCCAGTGCTTCACTACCCTCTGAGTAAAAAATTTCTTCCTAACATCTAATCTAAATCTGCCCTCTTTAAGTTTAAAACCATTGCCCCTTGTCATGTCACTCTCTGCCTGTGTAAAAAGTTTTCTCCTTCCCCAGGGCCTTCTCTTTTCCAGACAACAACCCCGGCTCTCTCAGCCTGTCTCCACAGGAGAAGAGCTCCAGCCCTCTGATCGTTTTGGTGGCCTTCCTCTGGATTTGCTCCAACAGGTCCGTGTCCTTCCTGTGCTGGGACCCCAGAGCTGATGCAGCACTGCAGGTGAGGTCTCACCAGAGCAGAGCAGAGGGGAAGAATCTCCCCTCCCTCAACCTGCTGGTCACTTCTCTTTTGATGCAGCCCAGGATGTAGCTGTCCTTCTGGACTGCAAGTGCACACTGTTGGCTGATGTCTAGCTTTTCAGCCACAAAAACCTCCAAATCCTTCCTCACATGCAGGGCTGTTCTCAGTGACTCCTTGTCACCATCTGTACTCATGTCTGAGATTGCCCTGACTCAGGAGCAGCGCCTTGAATGTGGCCTTGTTGAATTTCATGAGGTTCTCATCTCATGTCATACATTGCCTCTTCATTATTTTTTTTTTAATTTAATTAGACTGAGAAACAGGAAATCTAGCAGTTGTATGTGTAGAGAATTCTTATTACATAATGCACTAATTTTCAAGAGTAAGTTATCATAATGTAAGAAAAACTGTAGTGGCTCAAATAATATCTTTTATTCTGACCCATGTCATACCCAGTGTCAGGCCTTAAAAAGAGAAAAGACAAAATAACATCACCTTTGATGTGTACCTTCTCAGCTTCTAGAAATCTGCTTGGCAAGAACTTCTTGAACTGGGGCCTGGAGATATTCTTTGTAGCCCCAATGAGCTTATATTCTGTGCCCTTCTGTAACTAGTTTCTGGAGCTGTTTCTGGCTTCTGCAGCAACTTGTGGCAATGAGTTCCAATGTTCATACAGCTCTGTACAAATACATTTTGCAAAAGTACATAAGATTAAGTGCTTAAATTCTATTTAAGGTAAGAGTCTACCATTTGAACATATTAAGATAATATTTGTATCTTGTTAAAATAAGAAATGTACAGAAGTACTACTGAAATCAGAAAAAGAAAATAAATTCAGAGTTTTATGGATGTTGAATGTCTCTGAAAAGAAACACCTACTTCTTTTCCAAATGTATACCACAATGATTCTCCTAATTATTTGGGCCCTGATTATTTTCCTGCTCTGTGTAATTTCACAAATCTTATCTTCACTGATTTTAGAGGAGTCCTTCTGTGCTCTGAGATTGCACCAAAGGATGATCATAAACTCTAGCAGGTAGGGACATTTCTTTCCTAGTCAAGTACAGAGTATATAGAGTAAGTCAGTTGTGGAGTGAATCAACTCAACATGTAGCAAATTGGATGTAAACAGTACCATAGGTTGACACATCAGTTACTGACTGACTTATTCCTCAAAGCATTCAAAAATGTTACAAAAATCTATCCTTTTTATTAAAAAACCCAAAACCCAAAAAACCATAAACTTTTTATTTTACATTTTAGATTGCTCATGAACTTAAGCTTTTCATTATAAACAACTCTACCACTTGCTCTTGTTTTTATATTATTTTTCAATGAAGTTATGGTTAAGTCATTAAGTGATGAAGACCAATAGGTGTAGAATAAAACAGTTGTCATTGAAGCCTCATTGTCTGTAGCACAGCAATTTGCAGGGTAGATTGCTTATTTCAGACTGTTTCTCATTCAATCCTGCGAACTGGATTCTGTGAGGAGAGAGAGCACGTTAGGCGAAACTCTGAATCACATCTTCCAGTAATTTTATCCAAAAATAACATAATTTATGTGCTTCAACCCTGCTCTGTGCTATCAATCAAAACAGGTAATATCCTGACATTGTTCTGATGGTCAGGATATTTGTTTTGAAAATGCATTCCTGATTCATAATAAAATACCATATAAAGAAACTCTCAGTAATAAGGCTAAATCAAAATATTTGTCTTGAGTAATTTCATGGATAAAGTTAGGAGTTTATCTATTAATGTTTTCCTATGTTGAAAATAGACTTGCTATCTTCTAATTGGTTATCGTCTCCTAATTGGTATTCTTTTTTTCCTTTCCTCTATTTGCATTTGATTAAGATATCAAAGAACTTCATTAAAAAGGAGACTGCATGTACATTTCTCTGCAAATGTTTCACTGGCTTTCTCCAGGTGCTAGTGCAGGAATTAACTGAATGTTTTTATGCCACACAGGAAACCATTTTAGTAGTAGAGCATTGTAAGAAATTTTTTGACATTTCTGCATGTAAAGTAATCTGTAAGGGCAATCTTCTTTCACCTGCTTCTTACCGGTGTAATAAAAGCGCAAAAGTAGGACAAAACAACCACAGTGAGAATAGGTGCAGTAAAAACATTACCAGGAGCAAGAGAAAACCCAGGAGAAATTTAATGAGTAGATTGTATTGATCAAGCTTTCAAGCTAGATTTTGTGATGTGGATATAACCATGGAGAAGTCTGGAAAGGGGTCTCCAGAAGAACTGAAGGAATGGCTGGTAAGAAACACACATAGTCTTTGATAATGTTGTGAAAGAAAGAGTACCTAAAATTTCCAGAGTAATCCAGTTTTCTGAATTATAACCGATGTAATTATTATTGTGAAGAATCCAAAACATGAAACTACTCTACAGGCCACAGGTTAACCTATCCTTACTTTAAAAGATGAAAGCACACAATGACTATGGGTTCCCATCATAAACATGGTTACTCAACTTTATTTTCCTAATAATTCAAAGCAGTTTATGAGAAGAGCAGAAAAATCTGTGTTTATTCATTTTGTCTTCTAAAATTAGAATTAGTTGCCTCAATACGTTTCACTGGAATGAATATTCTTGAAAGAAAATCATTACTGAAATCTGAGGAAATGATTGACCTTATGATGAACGCAGTGCCAGACAATGATCACCACAACCATGAGTTGCCTGGTTTGCTTTTTGGGTGTATGAACATAGGCAAGTTGTTGTGTGTTCCAGACAAAGATGGGAAAAATGCTTCTTCTTCCAAGAAGAAGAAAAAATTTGATTAGCATCTTGTGATATAAATAACGCAGAGATCATGATCAGACAGCTTGCTTGCCTTGCCAAATCGAGGTCTAAATGTCTCCCTGAAAAATGTGAAATGCCTGTTTGCTTCTTATGCACTGAAAATTTTGGATGCAATTGCTTCTGGCCAAGGAAATAATAAAACTAGCAACATCAAATTGAACAAGGCTACTTATGGAGGTTAAAATTTTTTATTATAATTTTTTTTAGTAATATGTCCCTTCTAATGAGTCAGAAACATATCCACATTCTATCATATCTAGGCAATTGCTTTTGGTGAACAAATGAATAGCAATCAGCGAAATGAAATCAGAGTTTTGGTAGATTCTCTTATATCCATGTACTCTTATAGAAGGTGCAAAGTGGCAATTACAGCTATTTATGTAATTGAATTATTTATAATGCTTCTGGATTCTCTTCTATCAAGTAGAAGATAATTCGTCAGCTTTTCTATCCCTTAGATCACTGATTAAAGCTCTTTTCTTCAGAACAGTCTTATATCCAAGAAGTCTGTAAGAACTTCACACCTTTAATTGTTCCTCAGCCTGATCTGGCTCAAAGTTTACCACTGTTTCTTTAAAGGAAGACAGGGGATGATGTCACTGTTCCCTGTAGACCCTTCTTCGGTAGAGAAATGGTAAAAACCCCACTATTATTTGAAATTTGAACTGCATATAATCATAGGAAAATACTGTCCACTAATTTAATTTTCTCAGTTTGCAATTTAGGTGCGTTAATACAGGAGCGGAAATAGGAAAGACTCAATACCCTGTTCAGGATATTTGTGTATTAGCAGCCTGAATTATTGAAATCAGATTATGGGGAGCTGGAGGGACTTCAGATAAGCATTTCAGCTTATAGATACTGTCCTGTAACTTGAAATTCCAAATAATCTTTAGGCACTGCCATGAAATCCTCAGAAACATTAACTAAAGTTTGCAGATGGTTGTCTACCTTACTGTTATTGACTTAATCACAACTCGTAAATAATTTCGTATATATGGCATCATAGTATGTGTTATGTGAAAGGACAGAAAAGTTGGGATAACATACCTGCATAACTGTATGCAAAGCAGGATATGTCCAGTGTACTCAATGCAAAAGGTTCTTTGCAGTCAGTGCTTTGGTGCTCTGATGGGATGAAAAGTTCTCTAAAACTTTTGGACTTGATTAAAATTCTTCCCTT
>VZRN01004515.1:752221-768139 GCA_013397935.1 Dasyornis broadbenti | reverse complement strand
ACAAACACAAGTGTTTTGCCCTGCAAGCATGCTGTTATTCATTTATCAGGTACTCTCCTTGTTTGTTATCTTTACTTTCCTCTCTTTGACATCTTCATTGTGGTGTCTGTATGTTAATTGTTAATGCCCTCAGCAATGAGAAGCTGCAATGGCATAAAGAATTTGTAGCCTCTACAGGAGCCAGTGAAATCTAATGCTTTAGAAGATACTGCAAAGTCATCATCCTTCCCTTGGAATGCTGACTTTAGGAAGCAGTGCCTTTTCCAAATGCATAAAGAATGAGAAACTTTGTATTAGAGTACTGAGTGTCCCTCATAGGCTGTCTGCATGGGAATTCCAGCAGCAGCAAAGCCATGGGTTTTACAAAATGAACTTATAATGTGGCCAGAAATCATGCTGTTTTTCACAGTTTGCACCAAAGTACTTTCACTAATACTTCATGGCTCACTCTGGAGGTCACAATAAAATATGACGTGAGGTCTTCTGTAAGTGCACAAAAATTTAAAACTCTTTCAGGGTCTCCTGCAATAACTCATAGCTACTGATGACATTGGTCATCAACTTATTTAAGACCAATATTCCTCAGGGATGAGAGGGAATTGCTTGTTCTTTTCTAGCAACAGGGAAGGTCCATGGGTAAAAAACCTTATGAGTTAGAGTTTGTTGTGTGGTCTGAACATTTCCATGTAAGCAATATTTTAGGTCTCCATGCAGAGCAAGCTTAATTCTGCCACAGCACACACACGTGTTTCTACTGATGATGACAGTGGCTTGAAAGATATTTACATATAGTAAATACTCCTGCAGTAGAGAGTTAAGAACAACAGTATAATGAATACAGAACAGACACACAATAAATCCTATCAGCACAAGTGTTTCAGTGGGTATGTGAAATACACTAAAGATTGCACTTAAACCTGCAATAAGAAAATGATGTATTTGCTTTGTTATGAGGAATACCCAGCCATCTCTCTACCCATCCCTGCTGTGTTGCTTCCATCCATGTGCCTTCTTCCCCCCCCACCCCTTCCTTATAACTTCCTCTTAGCAAGCACTGAGTAATATTCATCAATTCTGAAGCAAAATATTTATGCTCTGCATAGGATTACCTAGTTTTGAAACAACGTCTGCTGCCTTAGAGTTGAAGGAAAAGGATGAGATTTTCCAAAATTTCTTGGTATTCTGTATTAGAGAGATGAGCCTTGTGCAATTCTTGAAGGCATCTGCAGAAGTTTTCTGCTCTAGCCATGAGGAAGAAAGACAGTTAATCTGCTTAGGTACTTAGGAAAATTCACTGACTGCCAAAATCAGTTATTAAGCATTTGCTGATTTGGAAAACCTGGCCCCAGAAATCCTGTCCTTGGCCCTGGATATGACCAGGAGTGTGGTTTTGAGCAAAAGGAATAGTTCAGTAATGGAAAAGCTGGCAGGGCTACACTGCACTATTCCTTCAAATCCGGAAGGCGTAGATTCCTCCTGGGCACTTGTGATGCACATCATGAGATATACACCAGGTAGTGTGGAGGCCCAGCACTTCCACCCCAAGGAAACACGGCCGCAGTGTTGCAGTTCCCTTGCCTTCTCTAGATGAAGGGCTGTGACCTGATTAACCTTCTCTGCTCATTTTGAGAGCCTTTTGTGAACCCAGTAGAGGGACAGATTTAGGCTTCTATAGCAGGGGTAGAGTATTTTTCCTGTTAAGGTCACTTCTCAAGCACTTTGTGTGGGACATACAACAAAGATCTTCCTCTTATCCAAGAATAATATGGGGAATTAAATCATGTGAAAGGAGACTGTAGCTTTTCCCAGACATTGGGAGCATATCCTGCCCTTGAGGTCTCAGGCATTAGAGGATATACATAGTTTAAACCAATAATCTACTACAAAACAACACATTCATACCAATTATATACAGGATCTTGATTTGCCAAGGAAGTTTTGCAGATGCCTGTCTTCAAATAAAGACCAGACAGATGCACTGCTTCTAGAAGCAAAAGGTTTGTTCCAAAAGCTCACTTGGATGATGTTTCACACCAAGTTTTTTCACAGATGGAGTTCTGAAGTCTTCCATTGAGTTGAATGTGCTTAATTTTGGTATATGCTCAAGTTCTTCGGACCATTTTTGCAGAACCACAGGGGACATAAATGTATTTTCTATTTAGAGAACGCACAGGGATAGTATCCATCACATACTGCTGATTTCGATGACAGTTTGGTGTATGTGTATTTCTTCCAAACTGTTTCCACTGCCTGTAATGAGCCTGGTTTTGTAAGTAAATTATTAACACAGCCTGCAGTGAGCTACAATGGACACACAGGAGCAATTGAAACCTCCGTAACATCCACAGTTAGGTCTTTCCTGCTCAAAAATAATGGGATGTAGCATGCCAAGGGGTGGTTGGAGGGAGAAAAGTTCAAAGGCACTGCAAGAAGTCAAAGACACTTTAAACATATAAAAGTTTCAGCACCTAAACACAGGGATATAAGTATTGCTGTCTTACTGATACCAGTGGTGCAAATCCTTGTGCACAGCAGTTCACACATGGGGGAATATCAGATAACAATGTATCAGAGTATTTAACAGCAATTTTTCTGTCTTTCCCACTGGAGCACTGTCACAGGCATTGGATAATTCATGGACATTAGACACCGGCATGCGTGTTGACATAAATGTTCTTATTTCAAATTATTGGAATGTAGTATAATGGCGATTCAAGCCCAAGGCTAGTGGCTGCTGTAGGAGCTGTCTGGGGCTAACAGCCCCATTTACATATTTAACTGTCTTTGCTGAATTAGAGCTTGATTACAATATTGTCAGAAACCATAACAATGTTTCTTAGGCACAGCCAGGAAGAAAAAAAAGGCTTTGGGAAAAGAAATAAATGTTTGACAGGATATTTTTGTTTTATATCGCCACGTACCACAGCAAGACAGGAACACAAAGGGTGGGAATAAAATCCCAATCCTACTAATGTCAATGGGAGTCTTGCCACTGAACTCAACAGAACCAATATTTCATGGTTGCTACACTTGTACATCAGCAATGTTTCTCCCCCCATTTGACGCTTAGTCTCAAAGACACACACATGAAATTGCACAGGCTGGTAAGTCTTTGTATCTGAAGTTTCATTTCTATTAAAAATTGATGAATAGACTTTTGAAAGGGAAAACAGAGGAAAGTCACATTTGTACTCCTGCCTATTCCCTCTCCCTCTAACACATCTTTCTCAAGGCTTAAGGCAAACAGAACTGAATCTAAAACAGATTAGACAGATATGTTGTCATACAATGGGGATCACTTCAGGTCCAAACCACAAATAATTCACAACATAAGATGGAAATAAAATTGTGGGTTCATTTTTGACCACCAGATTATTGTTTTAACAAGGTGGTAAGGAATTTTAAAACCAAATCCTTGCAGCATTTTCAAATTTGGCTAAGCATACATATTTGCATGTATTTATTTAATATCTCTTGTTTTTCTAGCCTACTGATCATGGACATTGTTACCAAAATGTCACACAACTGGTATATGAATGCTTGATGAATACAAACACTGTGAAGAATCCGTGCTCTCATTAATTTTGAAAAATCTACAGGGTTCTAGTGCAAATAGCACCAGTGTAAGTATAAAATTGAAGGTGCTTAATGCCAAGAACATACTCAGGCTATCAAATTATATGTGCAAAGGCACGAATTGCTTGTTTGGAAACAGAAAGAGCAAATTTAATAATTTAACAAATTTAACAGCCAACTGCCTGTTGGCTTTTCATCCCAAATTCAGTGTCAAGGACCTAAACCATGACCTGAAATTCTACAGCCTCACGCCTATTTCACATCTCTCTGTGTTTCAGCAAATCTGCAAGAAAAGTTTAGAACTTTACACAATATGTCAGTTTTTTGTGTTGCTATGTCCTAAATTGGTATCTGCTCTTGGCAAAACAAGGCAGAACATCCGCACACCACAGATGTACCTCAAACTTGTTAAAGAGTTCATGCTACCTGTGAAATGCTACCAAACCGTAACGCCTTTAAGGGCAGGAATGTTCATGGAACCAGCAAATGTAAATAAATACTGCAAGCTATTTATCTCAGTTTTGGAATGGCAAGAACCATCCCATTCACAAAGTTGTGCCTATTCAGCCAGCATGCAGGAATTCTCTCTCTTGTGTGCTTGTGCAGCTGAAATCTCACTGAAGGGCACATCAAGGACACTGGAGCCTACACCTGATAAGAACATGCACATTCTATTTAGTTTTTTTATACGATGCATTGGTTTGCTTTTAAAGCCCTTTTTAAAAAGGTCTGTTTTCCAGAACAGGATCGCAAAATGGAAGTTTGCAGCTTTATCAAGAAGGCAGTTTTTGCTGAGAAATTGAAGCAACAACCTTTAATTGAATTCTGGGAAAAAGAAGTGCTGAGGGACTGCTTGCTGTGAGCTGCCCGATGGGCAGGCTGTTACCAAGCCACGTGACTCTCAAATACAAATGCCTCAACCCAGCAAGTATCCCAAAAAGCTTTGTACATGATACAGTGCATAGCCAGAGGCTGTTTACCTTTCTAATTTTTAAGCAAACCAGACGGAATCTGCTGCTGGATAATCACTCCCTGCTGCTGTCTTTGCTCAAGCTAATACCTGCCAGTCTAACAAAGCACAACAAAAACACTGTTTTCTTTTCTCTTTTGTGAGTCCTTGTGAATGATAGGAAGACACTCTCTACTGATGTGTATCAAGTGATGCCTGGTACTTTTAAGCTCATGTCAGCTGTACATTTCTAGCACCTGGATTAATTATACATGGCCTGTGCAAGTTGAGCCCTTTGTGGAAACAAGCAGGCTCATTTGTGCTAAGGACATAGTACCTAGTGGTCACAGGACCGGAGGGTTTGATGGGAGCTTTTGAAATCATCTAGATAACCTCTGTCTCCCCTGAGAGGTGGTTTTTTTTCCATTCATTGCTTCAGTGGCACACTTAAATCCTCCTGACTAGCCTATTTGAGGGTTTCAATATCCCAACCTGCTAAAGCATTTTTGCCTGATGCCTAATGTCAAGCTACCTGCTCTATAAATCAATTTCTTCATGTGTTATCTACTGCTGTGGGCAGAGAACAGGTTATTCCCCTGCATCTGGCAGCAGTCTTTCTCATACTGTTACCATGCCTCTTCACTTGCTCTAAACTAGTCATGTGTAATTGTATAAATGAGCCATCAGTGTGTACCATCTTATTAATAACACGTAATTATTTGCAGACAGCACTTGGCAATAGAAAGAGGAGCCAGTGGGTGTGGGTTCCTATCAGAGGCAAGAGGCATTAGGAGGTAATGCCGCTCAATACCTTTCAGAAGGTACTTAGAACTGGGTCTTCTCTAATACAAGAATTTAACAAACTCACATTGCTTATCAAATATTTACAAGAGGAGGGATAAGCCCCTGGACTTGCTTCAGACTGGAATGAAGCGCAGGCTTGTGCTAACCCTTTCTACACTGTGAACTTCACTGCAAAGTCCTGACTAAAAGGCAGACAGACTGCCAGTTAACACTGGGGAAGGCAAGCTGCATCCACAGCAAGGGGATACAAGGCTTGTGACAGCCAGTGTTATAAGGCACGGCCACTCATAGCCATTTTTGCTCATCTTACCACATGGTGTGGTACATGCTTGCAAATAGGAAACTCTTTCTATTGATATTACTGGGCATCATGCCAGGCTTCAGAGATGAAAGAGTGATACTTGGGAACACACAAAGTGATAATGACACAAAAAAGCACTCAGATGGGCGTTTATTTCAGATGCTGTGGTGACAGATCTCCATACCTAGTGCTGTAAGAAAACAGAAAATAAAAGTCCTTACATTTTTTTCAGGAAAATAAATGTCTGAAGAAAAAAGTCCCATATAAAGGTTGTGTACCAAGAGCTTCACCAGTTACCTGTCTCCACATTTTTCTCTAGCTTATATGCAACCTGGAAGCCCTGAGTGAACAGTGCACGCATGGCAAATTATAACATGCATGTTTTATTATAGAAAATGCAGATATATTGTGGCTTATGCTGTAGGGCTTAAATCATCACATTAGGTCTTTATAAAAAATGGAGATCACTCAGCCTCATGGGAAAGGCATTTGCATCTTCATCATTACAGAGGGAACAAACTTCATCCATAAAGATGTGCCTAGAACAAATGGCAGCAAATTGTGGACACATGTTTTGCTTTAATTGGTCCTCATCAACTCAAACTAGCTAGTGACTTCAAAGAGCTCTTACTAAGAAACCTCTTCCAAATTTTTTGTTTTAATCTTTTTATGTTCTTTTTCTTTTAATGTCTTAAGAGATTTCAGATTAAATAGAATCTTTGAAGACACAGTATGAAAGCACTACTTCTTTATAGTTTTACATCACATTTAATTACTTATTCATAAATTATGAATGACTAAAGGTAAAGTAGCATCGCCCAGAGCCCCTGTCCTGGGCCAAGTGTAGCACTACAATTTTTACAAACTCTACCTCTTGACAGCTGGGATCAGATTCAAGCCAGCTACAACTCTATTCAAAAGAGCAGCTGTTGCTAGTGCCATTTTCACATGCTATTCTTGATCAGCATGAATGGATGGAATGCTCTCTTTCTGGAAAGCACAGCAAAAGAATATGGATGGCAACAGAATGCTTACATAACTCACATAAAATTCACCAAAAAGACCAGATATAAACTACAATCAAAATCTTATTTATCTATGGGTCTGATTTTTAAAAATACAGCTAGCAAATCCCACTTTGAAAATCAAACCAGTATCTACATAAGTTTTTTCTTCCAGCCACAAAGCTAAGAAATCCTCTAGAGTACAAGAGTCCTACTGTCTCAGACACTGCATAAACCCAGTGGAACATAGCACAAAACGACAGAGGAGGAAAAGAATTCACAGATGAGAGTAGTCACTACCTGCCTGTTAGTACTGCTGGGACTCAAGCAAAATGTGACAAGCCTCATAATAACACACCAGTTTGGAGGTGAAGCTGCTTCTTCCTAGATTTCTTTGCCACAGGCACATCCACAAGCACACAGAATCTTGTCTCTCCAGCTGATCACTCTTTCTGCAAAAACCACCAACACTTTGTTCCAGCTATCCCAGGTTTTGTATGTTTATGCATGGCCTATGTACATATTTACAAGAATGCATACATGGGGCACTTCTCTCTGTAGCCTTAAACCTCAATCACTCACACCATAGCAGACAAGATGAAAAACTGCCACATTATCGAGGCAGCAGCACAGACCCACTTGTTGCAGTTGCAGATGAGGAAGGCAGGCAGGCGGAAGACATTGGTGAATCAGCCCAAAGTAGAATATCCTCTTCTGATACTTTCTCTGAAAGTTTGCTTTTTCTTTGCATGTATAGTAGCATCAATTTTCCTCTTTTGTCCAAATGAAACAAGTAAGACCATGCTGAAGGCTGTTCTTATACCATAAGGAACAGTTACAGGAAACACATTAAAGTAATTTCCTCTTCCTTGGACAGAATGCACTCTTTTCAAGTTTGTTTTTAGCATTGTGATGTAACTGGGGAAAAAGTGAGCTTAGGTAACACACCTCAGTGCATCTAAAAGAACTTACATAATAGAAATTAAGTAACTTGAGGAATCCTGTCATAGGCTTTTTATAAACCAACCAGTAAAAAAGACTCATTCCAGATGCCCAAAATACCTCTTATATAGCTATAGTTGCTGCATTTGTTAATAACTACATTTATTACACATTTTGCTGCACTCAGAGAAATAAAGCAGTTTATCTGTCTTTAAAAGTAGTATGTTCAGAATCCATCTTTTTAAATTATATCACAGAGTTAAGAATATTGTTGCATATTCATACTACACATATATGTTTGCATATATACACATATATGCAGTTTTCTCAGTTTTTCCCTCTTTATTGTCAGTGTTCTTCTATTTGCCACTTATCTCTTCAACCCTGAAAAAGACAGTTTAAAGTAGCAGGGATAACAAAGTGGAACGCTGCCAAGCAGGGAAACATGGTATTAAAAAAAAAAAAATAGTAACAGAAAGACTCAACAATGTGATAGGTTAGATGAACAGTATACCTTCCTTCTTTTCCCTACACGTTGGTAGGAACATATTTATACAGTTCTGTTTAATATTTTCTTTACAATGAACCTAAAGTTGGTCCAGCAATCAAGTTAGTTTTAGAATTAAATCACATTTCAACATGGCAAAATGTAGCAAAGTATTCCGGGTCCTTAGCTATGGTAAAAATATCACAGCCCCCACTGCTTTCAGTGGGTTTCTGGTTAAAATTCTCCTTGAGGACCTCTGCCCACACAGCACTCCAGCCAGGCATTCAATCTCTGTGAGCCAAAGTTGTGCTGCTGGGCAGGTCATGTAGGCACATCTGGCCTACGTTTATGCTCAAGCAAAATAACCTTGGGTGCATTTCTGGATGCATCTCCCCTTTAATGTCATGAAGACATAGCTCTGTTTCTCCTATGTCATAGGAGAAGCTGCAGATAAGAATAGGAAAATCAACCAACTTAGCAAAGCAAAAGAAATCTCTCACTCCATACCCTGGTGACAGTGAGTAAAGCAAAGATATGATAGTAACTAGATTTCTGTAACAGCCCACAAAGTATTCCTTAGATTTAATTTTCACACATTCCAATAAAAATAACAGTCCTTCCATTGCACATTCCATGCTTACTATGCATGATTTCCTGGTTTTTCTACTGCTTGGGCCAGAATAAGAGAAATCCATACAAAATTGTCTATGAAAACACGTATATTGGAGTGAGACATTCTGCCAAATTGAAGTGACAACATTAAAAAAAAACTTTTTTTTTTTAATTTTTACTGGAAATTAGCAATTTCCCTTGCAAAACATAACAGCAAGTGGCTATACTTACATTTTGTCTAGTCCTACTTTATTAAATCTCTACCATTTTGAAGAAAAGTTGTTAACTTTGATGTTTACACTGAATACAGATGTTTACACTGTCTACAGAAATGCCTCGACAGAGTCAATACTGTTTTACACCTAAAACCTTCCCTTACTTCCATGAACAGGGGAGGAAGCCCCTGTCTACACAGTCTAAATTCCACCTGATGTTTCTGCTAGACTTTCACATTGGATGGACTCTTCTGAAAGTCAAACTTAAGAAAAAAAGGAACTTGTCATCTCAGGAAGTAACACCGAATTTAAGTCTGTATGAGCCTAGATTTTTCCTCACTCATACAGCTTTTATTGAGTGACGATCACCAGAAATGCCAAGTGGGATGGATCCCTCTTCCAAAAATGCTGCATTATTTCTTCCAGCCACCATCCTCTGCATCCACATCTCATATTTCTGTGGCTGTTCACAGTTGCAAGGCACAGCAAATCAATTTTACTCCGTACAAAACTCTGCAGAATCAGTTGATCCTTCAAATAATTTTTGAAATACATCTCCAACTATCTCAGACAACAGGATAATTTAACTTCCATATGGTTCCTTCAGGTACCTGAAGCAAGACACGTGGTTAAGTACTTCCCTGAATTGTGCCCTGCATTTGAATAGTTCCTTTCTTACAGAATAAAAATTAGTATTTACTTACTAAACAGTTGGCAATAGAGGACCTGTAAGCTTCTCTTCATGGTATCATGTGGTCCTGCTGGTCTGCCAGTTTATTCATGATTCTGTCAAAAAAAAAAAAATCAAGAGAAGGAGAAAATGATGTATGACAAAATATAGGCTGTCTTGTAATACCTGTTCATTAAAAAGTAAGAGGAAGCTTCACAGGAAAATTGTATTGATAAGCAATGGGAAACTGCCCAACTGCACTTTGCTTGCTTTAGCCATGCTCTCCAACAGCTTGGCAGGGAAGGATAGAGTTACAGCCAAACAGGGGAAAATTTCTCAAGAGTATGCAAAATAAACACACTGAAAATTACTTCCATGTCATGCTTATGGCTTGATAAAATTAATTTTATAGGAGTCTTTTTAGTTTGGAGAAAGGGCCCTCAGTGGAAAAGCAAATGCGAGATGCAGACACCACCAGGCAGCAATGCTGGGCACATGGGGCTGTAGTTTTCTCCCTGAGCCTCCCCTTTTCACATCCCTCAAAAAGTACAAAAAGGAGAAAGCCCACTCCCTCCTTTCCCAATGAAAATTTCAGTGGTGCCAAAGTGGAGGTGATCCCAAACTCTGCTGAAATGGTAGCCCAAAGAGCAGCTTTGTCCTGGCATTTTGAGCTTCATTAGTTAGTCAGCTGTTGTAGGTCATATCCCTTCCTGACACACCCCACCAGCTACCTGGGCTGGAAAAGCTTCTCTGTGTTTTTAGACATTTTCTGTTTCTTCTAAACTGAACTGTCTTGGTGTAGAAGAGAATCTCATAATTCTTGTCTCTGTTGTCTAAAAATGCGATGTCGCAAAAATATGTGACCACCCTACCTGCCTGCCTTTGCCCACTTGGGAGTAACTAATAACATTTTATGTGTCCTCAGATGGTATTTTCAAATAGTTGACATGGATATTTTTTCACCTCAGTTTAAAAAAATATTATGAAAAAATAAATCCCAGTCATGCTGATATTAATTATTCACATTGTGAGGAAAATAAATGCATAAATCAGAAGTGAAAAGCAAATGTAGTCCCAAAGCACTGCTGTGAGTAATGCCTCACTGAGTACCCAAAGACAACACAGCATTCAAGCTCTTTATTCCAGAAAAAAGTATTTGCTAAACTTTCAGAATCAACTTTGAAAGGCAAGACACAGAGATCACCCTCCAAAAGGGCCCCGGGACAATATTAGATAGCATGTAGTATCCTTTAGCTTTCAGTTCAACACATTTTCATCTTCTGAACTCTTAGGGACATTTCTGAGTCATTTTAACATGTATATAAATCTTTCAGAGCTTATTTAAAATGCAATTTTGAAAACATAAGATAAACAAGTCAAACCAATGAACAACACCTTTGAACTGCATAAATGCTGCAGAGTTTGTGAAATCAGAACTATATTTGACTTTTTTGTTGAAACTTCAAAAGGATAGTGACTTTTCTTGTGGCGGTGACCTAGTCCGCCTTTAGATCTCGTATCCGGTGGGCAGACTTTCCTGCCCAGGATGGGGATGCTGAGGGCGGTGCTGAGGAGCCAGCCACACCCCCGGAATGCCAATCTTTGTATGTTCCTCTCCTGGCTCCAGAAGTCTCCACCCTTTCTCCTGGAAAGTTCTCCCTTCTTCTTATCCCCATTGGTTTAATTGTATTAGCCCCTCCTTGTGTCCCTCGTTATTGGTCCCCTGTCACCCTGTGTCATTTCCCCATTGGTTTATTCCCTTTTCTCCTCCCCGTTTTTTTCCCTGTATAAAACCCCTTGTAACCGTTGTTCCTGGCTCCTTTTCTGTGCTCCCTTCCTTGTCTTTGGATCTCTGTCCCCCCCAGGGCAGGGAATAAAGCTTGGGAATTGCTACCAAAAGGAGTCCTTCTCTGCTTCTTTACTCCTGCTACAATTTGCTACATTCTCCACCGACCGCTGCCTGCTCCCCAGGGAGCTGAAGAGAGTTATCACCAGCGCTTGCTGCAGCCTGCCAGGCAACGCACATTTAACAGCGGCCAAGGCACTACTCAAGTCGCCTGCTTGGCCAATCCGGGCGGTCAAGCGGTCAGCGACGTTTCTTGCCTGTAACAAAAGATGCTTGCATTTTGTGAAGTTATTCCAAGTGGAAATTTATGCACACAAATGCTGTGTGTTTGGATTCTTCCATATTTTCCATTTAAAACTGGACCTTAAAATCATCTAAGTAACTTGCAGATATGTCAGTATTTGCAAGGTGTTTTCTCCTAAAAGCAATCCTGCAAGCAATCACCTGTGAATTAGGTTACTATTTTTAATCAGAATAGGAATTAGACTCATGCCATAGTTTTATCATGAAAACTTTTTGAGGGACTTCTGTTCACCCCTTTTTCCTTATGGTTTACCAAACGATGAAACAGATGTAGTAAAAAACCTCAGTCTTTATGCATGAACAGACATCATATAGTCTATTACAGCACTCTTCAATGACATGTATACAAAAAATCTGTGTTTAGCTGCCACTCTGATATTAATAAAAATAAATGCAAGAAAAGACAAGAACCGGATAAGCCACTGATGATGCAGATTCCATATACCCAAGTATTCCGCTTTTAAGTTTCTGTCAAAACAGGATTTACAAGCACTGACCCATCTCAACTGATAACAATACAATGAAAAAAAGGAAGAATCTGAAATTGCAGCTGTAAATCTACATTATTGACTTTGTAAAATTTGAACTAAGCTTGACAACATTGATGTGATACAGTTTTTGGCTGTGAACCACAATTGTTTTTCTATTTCTCTTCCATCTCCTTATCAATGGTACCCATAATAAATAAAAGTATTTGCTTATAAATTCTGGTATTGTGAATAAAATAAATTGTGTGGTTTTGTGTATATATTTATTTAGTCTGGTAATTTACCCTGTGTTAAGAAATAGGAACTAGTGTCCATATGGGGAAAGAAAAAAGGGATTTTACTGGAAAACTTTAACTATGTTCTTCTGCTGGTCTCAGTTAGAAGATTCATCCTTTTGACCACATGGCCATAAAATTATACATAGAGAACTCAGTAAACATACATAAACCAAGTGTTGCCATGAATTAACAATGTCTCATCTTCAAAGTCCTTTGTGTGATTTGAGCTTAAGAGGAGAGGACATTTCAGTTGGAAGGGACCCACAATGATCATCTAGTTCAACTAACTTAAATTTAAACGTGTGGAAAATACTGCAATTAAACTTTCCACTGTTATTTTTATACCTTATTTCTTGTGTACAGGAAATGTGTGCAAAACAAAGATTTGTTTTATTGTAAGGCAAGAGACATCTAATATGATTTATTTGTATAACTCTGGAATCCCAGAACACCAATGATGGTTTTCCAAAAGCAGAGACTGCTTGCAATGACTATCAAGCCTGCACAGAGTCACATGAACCAGCTCATCAAGTCCCTGAATCAAGACCTGATGACAACAGAGGAACCACTGCTGCACCCACCCAGGCGAAAGCTCCAGCAAGCCCATTACCCTGACTGAAACGTGAGCGGACAGCAGGGAATGATTTGTGAAACAACCTCAGTGCAAGGTAATCTTTACAC
Source organism: Dasyornis broadbenti (assembly GCA_013397935.1). Lineage (NCBI taxonomy): Eukaryota > Metazoa > Chordata > Aves > Passeriformes > Dasyornithidae > Dasyornis > Dasyornis broadbenti. The sequence continues at coordinate 754,983 of VZRN01004515.1, read as the reverse complement.
TCTGGCATAGCTTGATCTATCTCCAGCAACCCTGAGTGGAATAAATTACCAAAGGTGCCATAATTTTTTAACTTGAGAATAATTATTCCTTACTTATCTCCTCCATGTCATATAACTTTAGTCTTCCATTAGATCATTTAGAATATTTTTCGAGCTGAGGAATTCCTGTCTTTTTGCTTCTTTCATAAAGAAGATACATACCTTATGTTTGATAATCTCTATGCCTTAGGCTGTACATACTCCTTCCAGTTCAGGTCTGAGGAGCAGGGAACAAAATTGCATGCAGCCACCAAAGTTTATGTGTGTACTGGATTTTCATATTGAACAGTGATATTTCCATATCTTCTCTACTCTGTTCCCAGTTGTCCCTACAATGCTCTTTACCACTTCTCCTGAGCTCTTCTCACTGTTTACAGAGTTGCCTGCTACAAATCACTAAGTAACAACAACTCATCTGGAGTCTATCCTCAGGTATTTAGAGCTAGGACTAATTTTTGTCTGTGGATGTGACTTTGCAATTATCATCACAGAATTTCATCTGCCATTTTTACTACCCAATCACTTACTACTATGACTTTTCTGAGAGAAAGCAATGAAGGGCTGAGGAGTAGTAGTTATTATTATTATTATTATTATTATTATTATTATTATTATTATTATTATTATTATTATTATTATTATTATTATTATTATTATCGCCGTCATCATCACTTACTGAAGTTGCCACAATTTCTACAATAATACCTTCCAATCATGGATACTCTTCTGTACCTCTAAGAAGACTATGCAAAGTCTCAAGGTCAGACATTTCAATAGCTGCAGAGGAAACCTCCTTTCTGAGTATCAACTCATGTCCAGCCATCACAATACCCTCTCATGGCCCTGCAGGCACATCTAATCCAAAAATTCTTTCCCTAGGTTTTGTATCTTTATCTTATGAAAATCTTTTGCAGGTCTTCTGTGATAAATACATTTATTTATCATAATCAAGAAAGGTTACAGATTGAGTTGCTAGTAGCTAAGAGCACTCTGGTCCACCAACCCATGTTCTCTTAGGTGTTTGAATATGTAATTTTAGGCACTAATAGATTAGCAAAGTTGTGCATATGCAGATGGAAAATGCAGACACACAGCCAGTTCCTTTGGGCAGTTTAATTTAAAACCAGAGTATCACCATTTGTTTTAAATATACAAACTGTAACTTAACAAGAAAAGAAATATGAAAAATGAGCAGAAACAGAAGTGATCCTGGAAAAAAAATGGGTTGGAAAATGTGTGCTAAACTTCAATAATCCAAAATCTAATATGAGTCTCTGAGTTTTGCATCCATTTTATACTCCTCACTAATTTCTTCACTTCCTTGAGGTTTTTAGGAGTAGACTTCTTCAAAATATTAGTTTTTAAACATACGGATCTTTAATGATTGAGAAGTCATTCTGAGTATTTGAGAGAATTATCTCATACAAATATACCTGATCATTGAGTTTTGGGGGGTTTTTTTGAGTATTCTAAACTTAATTTCCTAGATTTTGGTCTCCAAGTTAATGGGCATATTCCCAGTTGCTCTGAACTCCCACTGCATCTCCTCTGAAAACCAGGAAATAAAGGTGTAATTATGACTTTCGTTTCAGATCTATATTGTAATTCATATTGGTGTACCTACTGACATACTTTGAAATAAAGTAAGAAAGTTAGCACAAGTTTGTAGTCAAATCAATTTCACGTTTGAAATACCCATCTTCAGTAGTTAAATTAGAGGAAATTTGTATCTAGGAAAGGAGTCACAAGCCTAGTCAGACACCTGTGTCTGAAAATATTGGTAAAGCACTTGGTGTTTGAAATGGACTTATATATTTTGCATTTTTTAGTACACAATATTTCACATATAGTTTATTTTACCAAGATGATGAATAGATGTGTGAAATCCCTGTGGACAACTAGCAATACTGTCTTTCACAGTAAGTGATCCCTTCAACATCTCAGTTAAATTAAAGAGGACAATGAAGACATAATGATGGATTGAAGACAAAAAAGTCCAAAAGAGCTGATAGCTCCCAGCCATTCATTATGTCTGATGGGAAAAGAAATGCCAACCAGGCCTTAAATTAAAGAAGAAGTAGAGGAGAAAGAACAGAAGATGCATGTTGAGGCAAAGCTAACAGTCAGTGGAGAACCCTTTTTCTTTGTCTGTCAAGTGGAAACCAGCAGACTGAAATAAAGAAGCTGAAAAATGGTAATGAAAAGAGAAGACAGGCAAGAGGCATGCCACTCCCATCCACGATGCATGTAAACCTTATTAAGTTATTTCTGACTGCCTTGTCTCTGCTATGGATCATTCTAGAAAGAAGAAAAAGTGTTGTGGTTTAGCTTGGCCCAGGTTTTTCTAGTGGGGGTGGGCCACAAAGATGGCTCCTCGGTGAAGCTTCTCGAAGCCTTCACCATGTCCAGCTCTGAGGTGATGGACATGCTGCTGGCCAAGCCTGGGCCAATTAGAGATGTTGGTTACGCCTCTGTGAAAAACATATTTAAGACGAAATCAAAACAATGGGTGCACGCACTTTTCCTTAGCCAGAGGAGGAGGAGTAGGTGAGAGTATGTGAGGGAAAACAACATGGAGAGACCAAGGTCAGTGGAGAAGGAGGGGGAGGGGGAGCTCCAGGCGCCGGAGCTCTGCAGCCTCTGCAGGCCGTGGTGAGGCCCATGGTGAAGCAGGGGGTGCCCCTGCAGCCCATGGGGGCCCACGGGAAATGCTGAGATCCACT
>VZRN01004515.1:730468-749689 GCA_013397935.1 Dasyornis broadbenti | reverse complement strand
AGTGGATCTCAGCATTTCCCGTGGGCCCCCATGGGCTGCAGGGGCACCCCCTGCTTCACCATGGGCCTCACCACGGCCTGCAGAGGCTGCAGAGCTCCGGCGCCTGGAGCTCCCCCTCCCCCTCCTTCTCCACTGACCTTGGTCTCTCCATGTTGTTTTCCCTCACATACTCTCACCTACTCCTCCTCCTCTGGCTAAGGAAAAGTGCGTGCACCCATTGTTTTGATTTCGTCTTAAATATGTTTTTCACAGAGGCGTAACCAACATCTCTAATTGGCCCAGGTTTGGCCAGCAGCATGTCCATCACCTCAGAGCTGGACATGGTGAAGGCTTCGAGAAGCTTCACCGAGGAGCCATCTTTGTGGCCCCCCCCCACTAGAAAAACCTGGGCCAAGCTAAACCACGACAGCAAGATAATCACTTAAAGGCTACTGTCACTAGTGTGGCAAGTGGAGGACATTGACAGCTAACTCACCCTTCACCATCTTCCGTTATTCCCATGTCAAACCTGGGGCATGCTAATGAAAGCGAGAGGGAAGAAAGGCGTACACTCTTGGGATTCACTGTCATAAAAATAGATGGGCATGAAGAACCTCATGTCTAAGTGACCACAGCCAGCAGAAGGACTTGGTCTGAAAAGGCCAGGTAAAACTGTTGTTGCCTTTGGCTATTTAATGTCTTGGCATCTATGGTCATCTCAAGAACAATCACTGAACAGCAAAAGCCAATCATTCCAAGGGTAGGGAAAACTGAGAGGAAAAATACCAGCGCAGAAATAAAAGGTCATTTCACAAGAGACCATGACCATTTTGGAAAAACTGTGACAGACAGGGTTACCTTCTTGGTTGATTATAACTGAGAAGTCCCAGAGATGGAGATCAGAAAAACTATAAAGTACTAGGTTCTTAAATGTCTTTCACACTCCATCAGTCATGTAAATGGTTTTTGACTTTGTTCCTAAATATCTGCCGTTAGTAAATACTTTTTAAGGCAGCTCCAGCTGGAGAGAAGTCTGAACAATAATTCTGGTTGCTTCTTGTTCTCATTGGTGAAAAGACCTGACTCTGTCTGTTTGTGTGTACAGTTGTAGAATAAGAAAAGAAGAAGCCTCTGCTTTACATCATTCCATGTCTGTGAAGCCCTGAGAAGCTAACATTTTCATAAAGATCAAACTGACTTCGTAGCTGTAGAGATAATGAAAATTTGGTCATTAATACATATTAGGGCTGGAGAGCGGAACTTTTGTGCTCATTTTAAAACTTGTATATGGCTGAATATAAAATATTCAATGATGAAATAGTGAAATATTTTTATGAAATCCCTGTAGACACTTAGCAATATTCTCCTTCCCAGTAAGCAGTCCCCTCAATATATGCAAATGAATATATGGGCATTTGAAACTTTGATAATGAAATTTTATTGCGCATCCAGAAACATGCGATTTTGGCTAACTGAAGAAAAAAAGTCCAACTTTTCTGAGTTTCAGGGAGAATAATCTTTCACAACGCAACATGAAAAAAAAAGTGAAACAACTGAGTTAAGAAAGTTGTACAGAAAAAGTCCTTAGTGAAAAACACCTTTCACTGTCCTCTTGAAAATACTTTTTTAAAAAGGAAATATGACAAATTTAAGACTAAGTTGTGTAATTTTAAAAAATTTTCTTTATGAGTCTTATGAGAGCCAAACAAAAGAAGATATTTTAATATTCATTTCAAGCCCATGATGAAAATTTCACAGGCTGTACTACACTCAGGAAGCATTCAGCAGTGTAAATTGCCTGCTCTTTGACAGGAAAACTCTATAACCTTCAGAAGCTCCCCTGCTAAAAGACCTTCTTGGCACACAAGACTAAGTTAGTTAAGATATCTCTATACCTTCTGGAAAAATGAAGAAAATACAGCCTGTTCTTCCTTCTTAAACACAGCATGGAACGGATGTAGTAATAAGCTTTACTTCTACATCACTCTTTTGATGGTGGAGTTTCCCTGGAGAATCTCCCATGGCACCTCACCTGCCTCAGAGTATCCATACTGTGGATATGCCATTTGATTTACTCACTGAAACTCACTCTTCAGAGAGCAGGTGGTTTGGCTCCTCTGAAGCCTGATGCCTATGCCCTGTTTAAAATGCCTCTCTTGGGAGGAGGGGGCCCATTCCTTATGTGGATTTCAGAGGGCTTGAAGGTCAATCAATTGATTTCAGCTTGTAACACTGAAAATGAGGATGCCAACATCTGTAAAAAGAAATCTCACCCAGAGCTTTCTCCAGCTACAGGGATCTCAAGGCTTATGGGGTTAACTTCTTTGCAGCTGTGTTAAACTAGTCTCTTGTTCCCATTGTGTAGGATATATAATTAAAAAAGACTTCATGTAAAGCACAAGCAGGCAAATAGCTTTGCCTGCATTGTAATAAACATGGGAGAGTCAAAAAAGAGTGCACATTTGTGAAGCAGCTGAAATCAGGCTTTTCACATTATTCAGCATGATTAAATGCAAGTATTTGAAGTGGAGAAGAAAAAAAGCAAGCAAAAGAGAAGGTACTATTTCCCCTCTCTTATAATCTGGCACTGAATTCCTAAGGTGGATTGACTGGGTCAAATTTTCAAGAATGGAAAGCATCAACCATGCACAAAGAGGAGTATGTATGCTCTGCATGTCTGAAATTCAGGCCAAAATACCAGTTTCACAAAGATGCTTAAGTATTCCAAAATGCAAGCAAGTCCTGTGCAGTCAAACATAGCTATATTGGAGCCCTGAAAACACTGTTACACAGGCCTCAGATGACTTTAAAGGAAATCTATAGCAGAGATGCAAACATCTCAATATAACATTTTAACTGCAAGATTATCTTCCCTTTAGTGAACGTCACAATTACCCAGCTAAACAAATAACCTTTAAGACACGACCACAAAGAAGGCTCAATATTGTGCATCAGCATTATCTGATTTACAGTGAACTAAAGATGCAAGCTAAGAGAGGAAAGTGCCTCTAATTGTTTGACAAAAATCTTACAAACTGGGTTTTGGCTTTGAAAACTTCAGCTGTAAAAAATGTCCCTTTTATTAACTTTCCTCAAGAGACTGTAAAGATTAAGGAGATTGAGGGATATGCAAGAAGAAAAAAAATCAAGATAAGCTAATTAAATTTGGGGCCATCTCTAGGAGAATTTCAACTGACCTGCCCTAAGATAAGCACAGCAGCCCAGAGTCCAAGACCCATCCATTCTGCCTTGCCTCTCAACTCCCTAGGCTAGCTTATATCTACAAAGCACAGAGGAAATAATCACCAGTGAAGGATGCCAGTGTAGCACTTTTCTGGCTCTATCAGATACTGACTCCAGTCCACAGACCTAGCCTTTCTGAAAACCGAAGATGGGTGAAGAACAAGAGCTTTGAATCAGGTCAGAGTGCCCTGCCTGCGTATTTTGGTTGTGGCCTATCCTATTGTACCAAACAAGATCTCATAGTTAAGGAGGACATACCCACTTCAGCTGCCCAAAAAAAATTAAATAAAAAGCAATGCATTCATGATTACAATTTTGAAATGCATATATGTATATTTGTTTATGTATGTATGTATGGATGATAGCTATATTTTCTGTTTGTCTTTCTTTCCCTATTTATACTAGCATGCATCTCCCCGTGACAAAAGGTAAAAAGAAATAAGAAAAAAGAAGAAAGGAAAAAAATTAATAAACATATACATCGTATCCCCTTCTTCTTTTCAGTCAAAAGAAAATCATATTAAATTTCCCATCAAAATATATGTTCAAGATTATTTCCATGTCAGTTTTGGATTGAATGTTTTGAACCAGCTCTAATCATAATGTGTAAGTACAGCATAAGGATCTAATTTCACAATGACAGGTTATAATATACATATACAAGTACCTAAGACTGAAAGAAACGTTTTATTATAGTTGAAAAAAGCATGGTAGGAAAGTATAACCGCCTTTTGAATTCTTCACTATTCAGTCTCAATGATGCATTAATGTATTTAATACTGACCTATATTGCTAGCTTTTTTAACAGACCATAAATCCCAAGAAAACCCAACATGGTTTATAATAATAATTCTAGTAAAAAGATCAGTAGGGTAAACAAATGTGAAACGCTGGGCATTTTTAAGTCCTCCTCGTGTGCTTTGCTGGATCCTTTTTCTCCCGTGATAGGGCGTTAGTTCAGGGACAGGCCCAACTGAAGTGTTTGCTGGTTTCCTGTGCTCAGCTAGTTTAGAGCACACATTCATCTTGAAATGAAGTCTGTCTCTTCACAGACACAGTCTGTCTGAGGTAGCTTCTTCTATGAAATTACAACAACTTCAGCTCTGAGAATAGGTACATCTTTGGCAGATTTGGATGGATGCATGCATAAATGCATAATCATTTGACACAGAAAGTAAGATGATGTCTTGACCTGTCTTGTCTCTCTGGTTAAACCTCCTTTTAACAGAGCCATTTACTACCTCCTTTATAATCGGACATTCAATATGGTAAGAAGAGAAGGGAGATAAAGTGAACTCTGAAATATGACTGCTCTGCTTTTGGCGGACTGATCAACACTACTCTGGAAAGTAGAAGAGTACACCTGCTTAGACTTGACATTTCATCTCAGAGTTTATTACAACCGTGTCTAGTTCAAGGGACACCATTTATCTATCCTCAACTTTCCCAGGGTTTGATGTCAAAGGAAGTAATGGCCACAGAAGAAATAGGAGACTACCAATGTAGTGAACCGGTCATCAATAGCAATCCTTTTTATAGAAGATTATTTTGCACACTATTTTGAGACAGTGGGTGAAAATAAAATAAAAATTTTACATGGCATCAAACAGAAATATAGCCCCATAAAAATTTAGGTTTGGAGTAAGGTGGCAGGAAATAGGCTCTTGGTAATTTCCAAATTATTCATTCTTCTGCCTACACGGTTACTGTTGTGCAAACACTGCCTTTCATTTGAAAATGCATGTAGTGCGGTCTGATTCAATAGGAAGAATTTCCAAGAAAATTAAATGTCAGAGCAGCACGGCTTATTGGTTTTACTTAATGTAAATTCACTTTTTACTCAACCCTGAATAATAATAATGCCCTAGTCTGTGTCAACGGGATGTCTACAACTTAAGGCTTTGGAGAGGGGAACGGAAGGCAAAAGAAGAGAGTTAGGGTAAGATGATAGGGCAAGATACTAACCTGGCACTGACAGAGATTTAACTCTACATGACAGGTCTGTATCTTTAGAGAGGATTTAGCATGCCGATCACTGTGTGTCTTATTTTCATTCCCTTTCACTTTGTGTAGCCAGCAAGTCTGCTACTGGCTGAACACCTCATTTTCCCTCCTTCAAAAGGTTCATTGGCATTTACAGTGGTGCAAGTAAGCCAGAAGGAAATGCATATAAAAAACCTGGGAAATTTCTAAACACCAGCATCTAAAAACACATTATGCTGTCAAGTAAGATTATGCTCAGATGCACAGATAATTCTAATAGATTAGTGAAAACTCTCACTTACTGCCTGGGACTGTGAAGTTCTTCACTGACCCTGACAGGAGATTTCAGCACAGATGCAGCACCTGGCTCAGGATTCATAAAACAGTGCAAGCAAATGCCACCATTTGAAGAAGATTGGTTTGTGGTTTGTTTGTTTGTTTGTTTTTTTCTGACAGAGGTAAGAAACAGCCTAGACAGGGAAAGAATAAGACTGCTTAGGTGAAGGACTGATAGGTAAATTTAATAAATAAACATCTGACTAAATAACTGACTGCAGCTAAATGTGATGAGAACAGTTTCAGGTGTGTCAGATATTTTTTGCTACACTGCACCTGAGATGGGCTAAACCATGTTCTAAGTTACTGATTGCAAACCCAGAGTAATTCCAGCGACTCTGTCCCCACCACAATGAGATTCAATATGAAACTGAACTGATGAAGGAAAATGGGGAAGAATGGCCTTGAACAGAACAGAAGAGGGTGTGGGGGACACCAGATTATTACAGTAGGATTTTTGCAGGCACAGACTTCAGTGAGATTCCCTTCTCATTGCGAAAGCTAATAGCGAGTAACTTTTATTTGTGCATCTGAAAAACATTCCCTGTACCTTTCTATCCCTCTCTTTCCCTACTAAAGAAAAGTCTTTCAGTGAAACAGAGACTGCTTCCTCCACATCCCACTGGGTTGCACCATTGCTTTACTTCTATAGGCTATAAAAAGTTGGGGAAAATGTGTTGCGTCTTTCGGGTGCAATGCACTTCTTAGCCAGCTCTGCAAGGACAAAGACAGGAGATGCCCAGTCACGGGTGTATTGTGTGACATGGTTCTCACCTCATCTCCAAATCAGCTCACACAATTGGAGGCAATGCAGGGACACAATGAAGGATCCTTTGCATATAAAATTGCAGCTTTTCTTTGCTTTAGGAGCCCCAGCTCCTGTGTGCTAAGATTGCCACAATGGTTACAGAAGATACGAATCAGTATGAGGGAATGAGAGCCCTCTTAGTGCATCTATCCCTGCAGCGCAAAAAATCTGCGCTGGCTATAATCTGTACGCGCTGTGACAGCACAAATAATAAACTCACATACCTTGGTTTTTAGTCTACTATCCAGCCTCACTCAAAGTAAGAGCAAGGACTGACTGCACACATTCAGCAAGTCAAGGTCACAACAAGAAGGAACTTGCTGTTTGCTGAATCTCTGCCTTACCACTGATGGCACTGGACAGTGCAACAAGACTGAGGTCAGGGCTTGGAAAACCACCATGGTTGTGCCTAGGGCAGTGGAAAGCTACCCTATGGAACTGGATTCTGTCTGTGCCTCAGTGCCTAATGCCAAGGAAGTCACAAAAGCCAAACTCTGCGCAGGCGGTCATTAATTGCATCCTCTTTGTTTGCTTAGAGCAGAGCATGGAACACCTGTGCTCCGAACTGTGGAAGCATGGAGCAATTCCAACTGTGATGGACTCAGCAAAAGCCAATTCCAGAACAAAGAGAAGATGACTCAATGCTGTTTCTGGAAAATCAGAGCATGAACATCTCAAGTTGGGCATCTAAATTAAATGTCCTTTGTTGACAGTATGATTCTGTGCATCATTTTTCCTGGTGTATAATGTCATTTCACCTTATCGGCATATTGTGAAGATAAATTCATTAATGTTTTTAAAGTACTCGGATACCGCAATAATGAGAGCCGCAGAAGTCCTCCCAGGAAATTAATAACTCTGGCTTCAAAGCTGAATCTGAATGATGTACAGTTACATCAGAGAGGAAGAGGTGACATAATGAACTACTATGATAAAATAAAATATTGATTCATCTGAGCAGTGTTGACTGAAATCTCTCCTTATTTAAGAGAGGTTTGCTTTTTTACTCTTAAAAGGCTTTAAAGTGTAAATTACACAGTTAAAAAAACACAAAGGAAAATTATAAAAAAACACTCAAACTCAGAAACTGTGTAACACGGCCTTACTGATACCCACACAATCCTCCAGAGAACTGGAGACTTTTCTGTTCTGAGCCAGTCTTTAACCCTTGAGCTGACTAACACCTGAATTTGCCTTACTGCTAGTCTGGTCTCCACTGCCAGAATCCTGTCCACCTCTCTCTCTCCTGTGTATTGCTTCCATCCCTTCTTAACCATCCCATCCTCCCCTCCTCAGCACCCCTCTGCTCCTTCCCTCTCAGTCTCACCACTTTATTTCCACATATTAATCTCTTTGTCCCTTTCCTAGTTTCCCTTACATGGGACCATACCCCAGCCCTGTCCTTTCTTAATCATTTCAATACCCAAGCCAACCACTTAGGCCATGGACACAACCTTCGTATCTCCCCCATTTGAAGCATGCTCCCTACTGACAAAATCCTGGGATAGCTGAACTGCAAAATTTGAAGAAACATACATGGGGGTAAGGATTTTTCAGACCAGAATGCAGTCTAATGTGGCAGTTTTTCACTAATATGCAAAAAACTCTAACCTTGACTTCTGCTACAGAAATCCCTCTTAATTTTTGTCCTGCATTGTCCTGTCTCCCTGAAAATTTCAACTTCCTGATCTGTGATATGGAAATCCCACAAAATAATACAAGATACTGTAATGTGATGAAACATGATTGCCCATCCCCCTGGTTTTGTTCCTCATCCCTGTTTTGTGTTTTTTTTCCTCTCAGAGACTAAATTATTCTTACTGAAATGAAAAAAATTACAGACTAAAATAGGCATCAGACAACCTCTACCAGACTCAAGGTCATCAGAGTCCTTGTCCGTATTTTTCTGCATTCAGGAAGACTCTGACCCACCAAATCACAGCACTCAAGTTGTTGCAAGAAAACAACCAAACGATCAAGAAGAGGAAGACCTGTAGACAAATGTGTCTGATTCTTCATATGCTCCCCTCCAAATTATATGAGCAAACCTTCTGGCTTCTGCTGGACCATATACAAAGAAGTGTATTATGATTTGCAAGATTTCTCACTGAAGCATTCTTCAATCTCCTTCATACTGAAAGATACGAATGTAAATCTTTAACTGAAAAATATTTAAATAAATTAACTAAAATAACATATGGAATACTTTTGCAACAAATGCATTAATTGTATGCAAACCGAATTAAGTCTTTTATTAGCATGTAATTGGGAGAAATATTAATACATTATTTTAATTTGAAAAAATCATGTTAGAAGCTTTGAAACAGAAAGCTGCATAATGGCAGCTTTAACATCAAGATGTCATTGTAAAAATGAATGTATATAATGAACTCAGAAAAATAGAAATATAAGTGTCTGATCCTTTCCTTGTTTCCTGTACATCTGCATTGGAGTTTGTCTATTGTTATTCAACTAGCTAATCATCATCTTTTGTGTGGTGTGCCTGTGTTTTTACTCTGAGAGGCTAATCTGTGAAGACATCTGTTATTTGGTAGATAATAGGCCATTTCAAGTCTCAAAGCCCTGCAAGGCATTTCTGAAGAAGGAGAAGTAGATATATCTGTTCTCACCAGGTAGGAGCACAACTGAGCATGCTGTCACACAGCAGAACAAAACTTTCACCTGCTACTCACCAGAAGCCTAAATTGACATGGAACACTGCAAACAAAGAGCAATTCTGGAGTAGTTTGTTAGGCCTGGGAGAGAGACTGACTTTATATAAACCATTTAATGTTTTCTTGAGAAAACAGTGTATCTCACACGGAAGAACAGTGGGATTTGTCATAATGATCACCAGATCTATAAACTAGGCAGAGTCTCAAAAGCAGTGGTCCACTGAATCTGATACTCTTTTGTTGGAAAAAGTCAGAATTAGACATTTTGAGGGCAATGCAAATGCTTGATTATTTACTTGGAAAGAAAATCTTGTGCCATTCCTCTCTAATAACTTATCTGTATGAACCAGATCTCTCTGCTTTCCACTGAAAATATACTATGTCTGCATTATCCATGAATCAATTGCAGCTTTGAATAATCCTTCTTATCACAGATTCAGGAAAAAACAGGACCTATCTTCAGAACGCCTAAGTAACTTAGCACACAGCACCTGCATTCTGCAAGCTTCCATTTCTTATGTCTTCATCACTCTGTCAAATCTTTCCGTTTGTGCTATGAATGCAGATGAGACCCATATATTCAGATTTATCTTACCTAGGGTTTGTGATGCTTTTACTGACATCTGACTGCTCTGAAAGCAGGCTGGCCACGCAAATAGCACTACACATGTCAGTCAGAGGACAATTCGTATATGTGATCTTACCGTATGCACAAGTTCCTTGTATTGACACTTTGGAACTGCACTAGCCACAAACTGCAAATTCAAGGAGTAATGCAATTTCTTACTCCAGTTTCACCTACGTGTGCATTTTGGAGAATCATTGCTTACACAGGAGCTGAAGTTTTGGCTTGGATTTTTACTGCCTCAGCTCCAAGCCTAGAAATACTGCAGCAATAGCAGAGTTGACTCAGTGTTGCCCCAATCTCTGATTTGTCAACTGTAGAAATGTAAAACTGAAGTGACATATGATGTTGATACTTTCTGATAGTGTGTACAACTGAAAGTGTTGTTTAGTGAGATGAGTTAGATATTTTTCCCACTCCCAATTTTTTTTTTTCTGTTATTGAGGTTTCAAATATTTGACCACTCTGGAAAAATGGCCTTTCACCTCCTTTCTCAGAAAAATAAAGCTCCTTCCAGTTCGGTGGTTAAGCTAGTTATCCACAGCCCAGATAAGTACTTTGACCATCATTCGTCTGAGTACTCTAACATAAGGCTTCTGTCCCTGCCCTCCTAAAGCTATTTGTCCATTTTATATAAATAAGACACAGAACGTGAGTCTCCTCTGTGTGATGAGAATGCCTTAAAATGTCCACAAAACAACAGGGTCTGTTTCTGTGTCTCTCTCTGGCTACGAGCACTGAACTGTTTATTTGAGACAAAACAGCTATAGCACAACTAAGATGCACAGACTGACTCTGTAGCCTGTTAATTTATAATTAAGGTGAAAGGAATAAAATTACACACACAGATTTAAAACTCGGACAGTTATTTTCTCACTCTATTTCTTGGCTGAGACATCTACGTATCAACATCTATGGCCTGAGATTTCTGGTCAATATTAAATCCTGTTCACAATGTATGCACATTTTATCAGAGATATTAAGCACATGGATGCAAAGCAGCTCAGCTAATTTATGTTGACAATATTTTGGCTACAGCAAGAGTCAAGAAAGACCGCAGATGCTGTAAATGATCAGCAGGTGCCTTGAAAGCCTCCCCATGTGATGGGATGATTCCAGTCAATGTTACAGTGTGCTTTCACCTTTAATAGATGCCATAAAAGCATCCTGAATGCACATGCAGTCTGTTTCTCCACATGAAGGGCAGGGTTTCAAACAGCCTAAAGATTTGGAATGACAGCAACTGTTGCTCCTTGATACCATCTACATATAAAGAAGCACCTCCCCAAGGAGCCAAGAGCTTGCAATCCCAGGCAAGACACATTTACTCTGCACATCAGGGTTACATCTACAGAGCCTTTTGCAGATAAGAAAAGACATATTTTACTGAAGATGTGAGGTGGCTGAAGGCAAAAGCCACACAGTGTGGTGCTATGCTCTAGGGAATAAATCCAACCTCCTGAGAGAGCTTATTGGATCAAGCACAGCTAAGACAGCTACAGGGCTTCCCATTCAAGGCCATGGGTTTGGGGAAGTCAGGATCAAAGTGAACTCAGACTGGTCTGCAAAACATCATCAAAGGACAATTAATAGGCAGGAAATCCTACTCCTGGTAAGAGATTTCTCTGTAAAACATGAAGTAATAGCTCTATGTGGAAAACAGATAGATCCTGGTAGAACTGAATTATACATTCATGGCATAAAATGCTCTGCAGATCAAGAAGGAAACTTTGGAAATGAACTAATAACAAAACAGATCAATAACAATATACAACACAATATATCACACACAAGTTTCCAAGCAATGCTGAAAATATGGTTTATAGAGTTGTGATTTCATCAGTGGCTACTCCTCTCTACCTATGCAGGACCCATGCACATTAATTCTCGCTTTGCAAGACTCCATGGTGTCTGGAGGAATTATTCAGTTTAGCATCAGATTTGAGGCAAGGCTCATCTCCCCATTTTTTTCAGCTGTATCAAAACTGTGAATCTCATGTAAACCACTTACATAAGCTTCTTTTTAATCTTAGCAAAGTTGGGATGAGGCCCTGTATTAAAACAGGATGACTCACTAAACACATGTTAGTCCAAAATCAGACCTGGGAAATTGAACAGGGTCAGAAATCAAACAAGCCCCAAGTTTCTCTTTCAAGTGGGTATTGCAGTGAAACAGACAGGTAAGATTCCTCCCCACAACATCTCTAGAACAACTGCATGTAAAATAATGCCACTCAAGTCCTTGACATAGCAGTGCTAAACAGATGCTAGCACTAAAGTACATTCAGGGATAAATCTGATCAAAGAGCTGGTAAAATTATCTACAATGAACAATTTTAATAGACAGTGGATAAATAATTTATGGACACATGAAGTACAGAGATGGTAGAATCAAGGAATAATCAAGTCAAATTTTAAAAAAAGTAAGTATAGAGAAAATGTCATAAAGGATTTCACAGCACCCAGACACATTTTCCAGAGCAAGTGGGTGAGTAGAGCCAGCACGTTATAAAACAGATAGGCAAAACACTTGGAAACGTATTGCCAGTCAGAATTACTTCACAGCAATTTGATGCCTGAATAGTCCTTGTCTCTCTCCAGCTTCCATGCTTCTATTTTCTCACAATCAGTTCAGCTCTGCACTTGCTTTTCAGCCCATAAGAAATATTAAAATGAAATCTGGAGATACAGTTTGAAATTGCAACCAATGATCAATTAGCATCTCTCACCATACAATTTATTACCTTCCTTTTTCCTGGCCTTTGCCATGCCCTTAAGTGCCACACTGATTTACTGCACTGTTCTGCTTAATTATCTCCAGTGCTTTATTTCAGAAGTGATACTGTTCTTAGCTGTTTCTTTACTGGGAGTACTGGATTTGGAGGGCCCATCCCATCACCTGTTCCAAAGCTATAGCAGCAAGACCAGGTCTGCAGTTAGAAACAAGGGATACATGTCAGTATTTGGGAAAGAAGATGTTGCTGCAAATTACAGAAGACAAACTCCAAAGTCAGTTTACACCAACAAGTCTGAGAAAAGTAAAGCTAGAAAGGAGCCACCTCCTCTCTGGAAGACTATTCGTCAAGAGTGTGACAAGACAACATTCGGACACCTGTGAAATTAATTTTTTCTCAGAGTCTTTAACTCTACTACAGCATCATGCAAGAAGGCTTTCACCTATCTCACCTGGGAGCGTAGGAACATGCAGATTGGCACATGTGAGGACATAGTGACAGCCAGCTGGGAACTGGCTCTGGAACATTGGAACACTCCATTCAGAGTGGAAATCAGCAGACAGTCAATAAACAGTTGAGATTTTAGACCAGAGCACTGTAAAAAAACCCCTTAATTTTTAAAATGAAGCTCAGTGAGTCTGTCAAAGGGTAATTGATACAGCAGTTCAGACAGAAGGGGACTGGATTCCAGGTCTGCATTTCTCTGTTCCTGGAAAGGCTCTTTTGTTAAAGCCAAGCCAAATGACAGTGACTCTGTGATTTTGCTGTGTTCCTACGTAATAGTACTTCACAGTATGTGTGAAAACTACATGAATTAAATGCGGAAGAGAAAGATACCTGAAATCTAAAGAGCAGACTCAAGTACCTAACTTCTATTCATAAAAATAGTGTGTATGTATGTTCAATGAGACAGAGATTCCGGCAATCCAAACCCACCACTGACAAGAGAATGTAGACTCTTGTATTTACTTTTAAAAATCCAACCCTGAACTGCACTAAAAGTTGCAATCCAGAAATAATGGTTGAATAGCCTCCCTAGCACATACATTGTTCATGCTTAAAAGTCAAGATTTACCAAAAGGTAACAAAATATTTCTGCAAGACATAATGAGAAAGACATGTTGAAACATGGATGTAGGATACTACTGAACAAAAGTTGCTTGTATCCTACTGGACAGCACATAAGGAAGGGTAACAAATGTAACAGGATATGTATTTATGCAGAAGAGAAAATGTATTAGGTAGCTAACAACAAAACAACTTTGAAAAAAAATTTGATTTTGTCTGCTTTCAGAAGTCATGGCAAATACAATGCCATTTCTTAAATTATTCCTCATTTCCACATTCTTTATTTTTCACGCCAATTGCTGCCCCTATCTCTAACAGGAAAGTGTCGGTGTCAAAAATGAGAGACATAGTATAACTGAAAATAAAAGTTAATTACTGTGGAAATTCAACTCCAGAGCTTTAATTAAAGCCTGACAAATGTATCATGGATCCCAGGCACCAGCGTGGAGAACACCCATTAGAAAGATTACTCATCTTTCTATGGCCTCCCATGCTAACACAAAGGAAATATCAATCACACCAGAAAATGGCTTTTCCAAATCAAAGATGCTGAGAATTATTCTATTACCTTTCTTGTAGATAATTTTCAGAGGTGCTGAGAGGGATTTTTATGCAAGAAAGCAGCATGTTAGTGTAAATTTTTGCTTAATTGCTAGGTTAATGTTAAATTGCAGCTTTTCTTTTAGGAAAAATGGCAGCTGGTGAGCCCTTTCTATAAACCTACATTTCCTCTGTAGCTTCTCAGTACGTACGTAGGGATGTGAGAGACAAACAGCTTCAAAATGACATGTGATGAAAAAAAAGTGGAGGACACTGAGATGCTTGCAGCAATCCTCTCATGGGAAGAATTGCAGTGGACTCCATCTAGAATTCTTCAGCAAGCCCATGAATGGTTTTGCTGCTCTCCAACCAGCCTGCTGAGAAAAAAATATTTCCACTGGAGTCTCCGTTAAGAGCTGTTGGGGATGAGTCGCCTATTGTCACAACACGGATAGCATTCCCGTTCTAACCTTCCAGCCAGTTGGTGCATGAGCACTGCTAAGAGACAGAAGAGGTTTCTTTTAGACATACTTCATCACTCCAGCTGCAATTATTTCATCGTCTGCTGAGCACTCAGAAGCAATGAACTATGCTGACAAGATAATACAGTAAGAGAGATGGACACTTTTGCTTTTATTTGCTTTATATTTAAAGTTTGGGTTTGTAGGGGATCAAGAAGTAAAAGCAAAATATGCTCGAATCTTAAGAGATGTTTTGTTACTCCTTCTCCTGCTAAGATATTTAAATAAAGAGCTTTCTCTTTCACAGCCCAGGTTCTCCCCTCTTTGATCCCAAAGAAATAATCCCATATTTGAGATATTTTTCGTTGCCATGGAAATTAACAATGTAAGAAATTCAGCATTATCATTTCTCTATAAGCAGGCAGGATACAGTCCTCTTGAAAGACAAATATTTTCCTGACATTTCTCCCTACCCCCATCATCCTACACACAAGATAGGTCACAGCTCAAGAAGCAGAAGACATGCATGCTGTGCACAGCACACCACATATGGGAAGATTCCTCATACAGGTCAGACTCACAGTACTTTTATGATGGTAATGAAAACTCCATCCCATCCCAATGCCATAGCAGACTTCATTTATGGCACCATAAGCTCTTAATAAAAACTAGAGACAGCAGTTTGTAGTAGTTTGGGATTACAGGACCTTACCCTATAATGTGGTAGTCTAAAATCACCCACTCCTTTCCCCCAAAAGAAAACAATTTGAGATTATTAGAAATGCTTTGAGATACAGTCACTTCGTTGTTTGCATAGGCACCGAAAAGCACCCTAATCTGTGAAGCAGGACTTCAGTGTTTTCAGCAATCTCTTTGAGAATCCTGTAGTGAGACACTACTTACCAACACTGACTGGCAGACCACTCAGGCTTTAGTAAATCCACAAAGCTGTTCAGGAACAAAGACACCCCCAAAGCATCCTGCTCTTATGTCTTGCATATGCTGGTGGCTGATAAGCTATAGCATCCACAGCAAATTTTAAGTTGTTCCTCAGTAAAGTATTGGTCTAAACACCTAATTTTGTCTGTAAATTTACTCTTGGCTCTTAGAGTTGCTGTTATGCAGAGAAAGGAGAGAAAGTCAGGATACAGAAAATTGCACTTTAATGCAATCTTTGAATCTGAAACACATACAGCTAGATCCCAGGCATATCCAATGAGTCTGACTCACACTCTTTTAAGAGTCAGCAAAACAATTTGCACAAATCTCCCCAAAAATGCCCAAAAGCACTCAGATCAATTCCTTGGAGTGGTAAGGTCACTCCTTCAAAGTGATCCAAGTGCTTGTGCCAGGACTAGGGATAAAACTGAATTCTTTCTCCCACTCCATTTGCACTAAGTCCATAATCCATCTCCCTCTCAGGCTAAGCGTGGTATGAATAAAGTAACCATCACATAACAACATTGTCTAAACATTTTTGTTTATAAGTCTGTTTTAATAATAAGATATTCCTAAAGGACAGCCACAGAAATAAAGGGATTTCAAAATCCATACAATATAACACCCAAGTAACACAGTAGATTTTTTTCCTCTCCTTTGCTATTCTCTCAGATCTGACCTAGAGAGACCAAGAAAGGTAAAACTCCTTGTCCCTTCAGTCCTTAGATGCATTTATGAGACAGACAAAATTTCAAGCCAACTGTGATGATGAATGCTATGATGTGGATATATGTTTGCTGAGACTGGCACATTTGTTTCCTTACAAATGAAAGGGCCAAGAGGATGTTATCATCTTTGTGGATTTCCCTGAGAGTAATACTCAAGAAAAATAAAACTTACACAATTTACATTCAGCTTTATAATTCTGGTGGTACAAAAAATGTTTTAGCTACAGAGAATTTATCTCTTGAAGCAGGAAACAGTTTCTTGAGCGAAGTTTCTATTATTTCATTCTTTATTGAATCAGGCTTAATATTTTATCACACATCTGAAGGCAAAACAGGGAGCTGTGTTGAGCAATAAATCCTATTTCTGACTATTTATGTATTAATATCATACTTATCCCATTTTCTGACCATTAGCCATGAGCACACATAGGAAAGTACCTGTCCCCCTTCTATTACAGGAGAAAATTGTACCTGGCTCTTGTAGATGCTTTAAGCCAATTATCACTGTAGAAGTGATGTTTGCACCTTACAGGATGCATATACATATTTACTTTTCTCCGTCACAACTTTCTTCTTTACTTGCATGTTTATTTCTTGCTGCTTTTTCAAGAAAGATGCAAGCTCCAATTCAGACAATTTATTGAACAGAGACCAAGAAACATTTAACAGGTTTGTGTAGAATGATCATCACAGACCACCTAGAGGAGCTGTCACAAAGGGGCTTCAGGCACCAAAGTCCACCTGTTTCTGGAACTAAACAGATATTACCATTCACTAGCAACAGCAGACAAACTCATGTCCTCATGTAAACCATAATGGGGATTTATTCTACTGAGTTTAAAAAGGGTGCTGCGGACTATCTCCGCCTATATGGATGGACACAGACTTGAAGAACTCTACACTGCTGCCATACCATTTAGGTTTCCTTCTTTGTGGACTAGGTGCTAATCTGCCCACGAGACATTAGAAAAAGCAACACCTTTCTCCTTTTTCTAAGGAAAAGCTGTTTAGCAAAACAAAAGCCCCATGTACCTGAGGTTGTCAAGCCAGAGTTATTCCCTCAGTATCACATCTTTACACAGGATGTAAATAATTTATCTAAAGAGGCCGAATTGCTTTCTTGAAATAAAAACATCTCTAATACTCAGAGAAGACACATTTGTCTGTGTTTACAAATGCTCCTCCAGCCAAGCTATGATACGTGAACATGAATACACTGCAATTCTGATAAGTGATAGAAAGATTAATGTACTTTAAGTCCAGTGGGAAATCCCTCCAGACATTGTTTGGTAAAGCTTAGAAATCAGTTGTTTTTTTTTCCCTGTGGTTGCCACTATTCCTTAGCAACCAAGCTAGTCTGCTGAATAGGGCTCTGCTTCAACACATTCCAGAAATAACTTGCAGGGCTTGCATTGTTTGGACTAACAGGGGAAAACTAATCAGGTCATTTGCTGTGTGCTAGTGCTCTCCACCTGCTGGCCACCTGTGGACAATCCAAGAAATACCCACATACACTCGCATGTGTGTGTGTGTGTGTGTGTGTGTGTGTGTGTCTGTCTGTGTCTGTGTCTGTGTCTGTCTGTGTCTGTCTGTGTCTGTGTGTGTCTGTGTGTGTGTGTGTACCTAAACACACAGGCATATACTTGAAGAGTACTTGTAAGGAGCGATTCTTCACAACTGCTGCATGGGGGATGGAGACAAAGACAGAGGACGACAAAACAAAGGTTTTCTTCTATCTCTAAGAGAAGCTAGTAAGAGCCTTACTGAAGCCCCAAGCACCTTACCCACCCACCCAAGAGCTACACAATGGCCAGGAAGAACCTGTGTCCTTGTCCTGCAGAGAACATGAGAACCATCCTCTGTCCCAAACTGCCAACTCCACTCCCCACGAGTGAGGACAATGTAGAGAGGACCTTACACTGTGTTCCCACATTCCTCCATCTTTACAACAATGTGGATATAGCAGCTCCAAAAACCTGTAAGCTAATGGAAAGCTCTGTTGTTGCAGCAGGGAGTGTTTGGAGACTTTGTTTCTCACTTTTCGGGGCTTGCCAGTGAGATGGGGTTCCAGACCAGCATATATTGTAGTATCCTACCTGTCTGAACTAGCCCATCATGTTTTCCTCGTGAAGGACACATCACTTAAATAAAGAGCTCCTTGCAATCTAGCACAAAGGGCAGGATTTTTTTCTGTTAAGCAAATTGTCAATATTTTGAATATTTTTCTGTTCCACACTGGGGTTAGGAACTTACACTTAAAATTGTAATAGGAAAAAAAGAAAAGAAGGAAAAAAAAAAAGAAAAAAAGCCCATAAAACCAAAAACCCTAAACAACTTCAACTAGGATCTAGAAAAATACCAGCTCAAATTGTTGCTTTGTCTGATTCAACCAGGGACTTGAATCTATAGCTCCAGCTTTTCACAAGTGCCTAAATCACGAGGGCATTACATACCCTGGAGAGGGACATTCTTTGTCTTATGACCAGAAACTGCTGGACAGAGATTTGTTGGAAACAGAGATTAGACGAAATTGCTACAGTTTAGCAAAACAACACTTTCCTTTCAATGCAAGAGCATTTTCTGACAAAATCTTTTCCATTTTGAATATTGAAGCTTGCTGTATTTCATATCTAAGAGGTCCAAGCTCAGTGCCAACAGGAGCACTGACTGCACAACATTTCACATGCAGAGACAAAATGACATCAGTGGCAAATGCTATGCCATGAAGTAAATGTAAGCAAACTATAACGTTACACTAACTAAGAAATATAGACAAGAAGTGACAAATATGTCCAAAATCAAGAAAACATAGCCAGGCCCCTCTGAGTAGTGCTTCATCTGTTCTACTAATGGCACAATCTGAGGATTTTCTTACAGTGCTGTCTGTGCTGCTGCTAACATGGTACCATTACGCTGAAGGCACCATGGTACACTGAATTCAAAGGGCAGCAGGCAGGCAGGCAGGCAGGCAGGCAGGAAGGCAAGAAGGCAGGCAGGAAGGCAGGCAGGAAGGCAGGAAGGAAGGCAGGAAGGAAGGCAGGAAGGCAGGCAGGAAGGAAGGCAGGCAGGAAGGCAGGCAGGAAGGCAGGCAGGAAGGCAGG
>VZRN01004515.1:673430-730122 GCA_013397935.1 Dasyornis broadbenti | reverse complement strand
AGGAAGGAAGGAAGGAAGGAAGGAAGGAAGGAATGTAGATTTTAACTTACTTTGATTTATTTTTTAAAGGCATGAGATAAATTGTTTTCTCTCACCCTCAGCCCAACAGAAGTGGCTGGAAAGCAGAGAAAAACATAGACCACTCCTATGAGAAGTTCAATATACCTGCCACTGCCAGCCAGAAGCTTTCCTTTCTGCTCTGACTGACACCATGCCTCAAGGTGCAATCCAGCCTACCACATATAAACCCCTTCATTTTGAATTTTACCCATTTGCCTCTTCATAGAAGAGTTCAATACTTCTGTACCAATGAACTGATACTGGGCACGGATTAATGCACCAATGGTGTGCATTTTGGGTAAGCAGAAATGATGGAGCTTTTTCAAGGTGCTTCACAACATGCCTCAGGCATGTTCAGTGGGCTGTGACACACACCAAGAGCCAAGCTAAGCTGCTATGTGCTGTTATATATTCTACATTCGCTGCAGCATGTCATCCCTGAGACAACAGTCTCCACTGTGACAGTGCCTCCAGGGGAGAGGCACACAGGGTGCCCACAGACTCAGGTGCACTCTAAATTGTGGCAGCCATGAACCAGTTCAAACAAATCATCTTATACATTAAACACTACTTGTTAAAAATCTTCTCTTTTGACAGCCTTCAATTATAAAGACTTGCTCTACTCACAGACAAATTAAACATAAAAATATGACTTTCAACTTTAATTGGCTGTAGAACTAAACAGTTATATTTCTGTTATGGCATATTATACTTTATGTTAATTTTTATTTACTCCCACTGTTTTAAAACAGTCAGTTGATATCTAGCAGTGTTAAATGCTTTTTTGTAAGACAAAAAAACCCCCCAAAACAAACCAACCAACCAGTCAAGACGTAGGCAGAAGAAAAGACAGAGTTAAATGAAATATCAGGTCTTTGATCAAAATCAACATATGTTTGCTGAAGTCAGTGGAGCCACACTGACTTTTAAAACATGCTGAAAATCCTTGCCAATATTGCTTATACCCATTAAAAAGGGGTCAGGAAAGGGGTGGAGAGTGGAGAAGAAGGAAGATACAAAACTGGTTTTTTTATTTAAAGAGCAGAAAAAAATTCCACTAAGAATTTAACCTTTCAGTGACCTTTTCTTAATTGAAGTTTTGCCAGTTAGTACCAAAAGAGTAAAAACAGCAATGGTGAAAGAACTATTTATATACATTCTTGTATCACATGGAGGGTTATTAACATAAGTAGCATTAACATCTGCTAAAGCCTACTTTTGTGTTCTGATGATTTACTCCTTGGCTTGTGTATTTAACTAAGCCAGTGCTCAGCACTCCCCTCACAGTGACTCAAAGTCACAGTTCTGTAAACTGTTCATTGTCTTAATCTGTGCTATTTTTCACACTTGTGCTAATTACAGAAATAAAAACACATTATATGTCAGGGAAATATAAAGAACACATTGTATCAACTTCTTACTAATACAGGATTTGTAGGGGTCTTGATTTGCTTCAACTGACTAAGAGATCCATGAGATGAAATTCAGGTTCTTCAGTAACTTACACAAAGAGAAATGCAATTCCTTCTAATGAAATATGGTGGGTTTTCAATGAAAATCAGTATTTTGCTTAACTGATCCTTTTCAGTAACACTAAACTGCAATATACACTAGCACAGAATCTCAGAAGATTTGATACTATCAAATTACTGAGTATATTAAATGCTAAAAAGCTACCAAGAGAGGAAAATAAATCTTAATGTTTTATTGTCTTTTCCATGTAATTAAACTGGAGTAGTGCTCCAATTCATTTCAGCTTACATATATATTCAGAGGAGCTTGAGGCCAAAATTTACCATTTACAAGATCTCTGGTATAATTGTCATTGACTTCAGGAGGGTCCGATTTTGGATTTACACAGGTTTTGGGTATAAAATACTGTTTCCAGTGAAATCAGTAGGGGATGTACTTATGGTAGACTTGGGCTTTAAATATGAATCAGATCATTAAATGTATATCACAACAAGAAAAAAGGGATTATCCCTCCTTTTTACATTTTATGAGTAATAGCAATTGAGGTCACGAAAATCTGACCTGTCTGAAATACATCTTTTGGGGATGGTTTCAATGAAAAAAGGATTATTGCAACCCATCTTTTTCTTTCATAACCTAAGGTAACAATCAGAAATCAGCAAGCACCTCAGCTCTGTTCTCAAAGGATGGCTACCAAAATTCCAAGTATATTTATTAAAAATGGAAATCTAGCGCCTGTCAATTTGAGAAAATGGATCAAGTGCTTAACAGGTTACATTTAACCTGGAGCACAAGAGCCATGAAAATGTCTAAACTGAACACAAAGGAGATTTTAAAACTAATGGAAATGTAATCAGTTCTTTTCTTATCCTCCAGGATTCTGTTATATTGCTCCAGACTTCTCCCGCTATCTCCTGTCTCGAAAGCTCAATCTTCTCAAGCAAAAGCTTTGATCTACATGTTCTTTGCTAAGTAGTTCTAAGTATTAAAGAATTAATAAACATGCAGTGTACTCTCCCTCGCCTAATTCTGCATGCTCTATGGTTCTTCAGAAAATCAAACGTTATCTGTCAGGCAAATGGCACCACAGATATTTGGAACATTTGATTTGGCAGTTTTCTAGCAATTCAGTAGTATTTTCAATTATGGTAATGTAATACTGAAAACATTGGCACTGTTTGGCTACCACAGAGAGTTTTCTAGTACATAATGAAAGAAAAGAGCCCACCCAGTTGTCCTGGCAAGAGCCAACTGGGCTGGTTACTACCCAGGCCACATGGTGGGAACAAGCTGCAACTTAGTCTTTTGTTCAGCTGCTGTGGGGGCATCATCTGAACTTTCACAGCCTCCACGCAGTGAGTGTTCTGTTGATCATTTAACAACTATATAACTACAATAATCTGTCCTTTTTCATCCAGACAGTAGCAGTAATAAACATTGCTACTCAGGAAGTATTTGTATCCTGTGCTGTATTCAACAATTTTTAATTAACAGCATGTGAAATAAAGCAGTCATGGTTGTTCTTCCATTCCTTAACAGATCCAGAGTCCTGGTAGTGGTATTTCACCACAACACTGAGGAAGTTAAATGAAAGTGGAGTTCATATGGATCATCCATCTTCAAACGAGCATGGTTACTGTAGGACAAAGGACGAATTCCTCCCTCGGCAGCTGGGAATCTGCTGGTGTCATAGGTCATCTCACCCTGCCCTGCTGTGAGTACTTAGGGGCTGCTGAGAAAATCACCACCACCATCTCCATCAAGAGAGGTTTTGAATATGGAGTCCTCCACATGGGAGTAGCAATGCATGAATGCTTGAGCTGAACTTCATGGAGTGAGTTGCTCTACAGGGCTCAGTAGTTCCAAGCTATGTCTATTACACAAGTAGTGTAGCCCAACTGGAGTAGTTTTGTACAACAAACAGTGTAGCTAAAGGTCCAGCAGCCCTATCCTACATGTTTCAGGGTGGCTAACTTAGCTTCTGCCTCAACAGAGGTAAGGTTGCTGAGTTAGTGCAACAACTGAGGCTTTCAGGTGTATAATGAAAATGGAAGTTTTCCCCAAATTTACTCTTTATGTACCCCCACAACCATAAATAAACTGAGGTAATTGTACCAGCTACTGAGCAGGGAGCTGTAGAGCCTGCCAAGCAGGCAACACAGCAGGCAGTGATTGCTGCCGCTGGCTATGGAGTAGCTGCAATTGTTCTCTCCTTTATTTTTCAGTCATAGCTGAGGGGACATATACAGTGCTCACAATGCACTCTACTATTGGGAAAAAGAAAATAAATTTCTGTCATGGTCAAAGGATGAAAAGCAGAATACATAATGACAAATAACAGAAAGAGCTACTTTAATGTAATCTTTGAATTTCTTACGCTAAAGCAATATGCCCTATCCTGCAGCTTTTGATATCCTTGCTAGGCCACTAACACAAGAACAAGAAGTCTGGGCCTCAGGATATATATGCAATTAAATACAAACTCTCAAAAACATTGCTGTAGAGGACACTAGGAGGAATGGTTAATAGCATAGTGGTGCCACATAGATGATGCAAATAACCCTGCTATTTAACTGCCTGATCATAACCTGCTGTGGCATGAATCCACTGCTAAATGCCTGAGTTTTCTCTGCCAACCACTCCATCTAATAGTTATCCTTGACCTTTACATATCAAAATGCTTGTTAGTTTGCTGACTTCCCTAATGTTAACTTCAAAGCTCTCAAAGATAAAATTCCTTTTCAAAGAAGCTAGCAGGGATATTTTCACATTTGAAAATAGTCTTCCCCCTTATAAAGTGACAATTAAGTTGCAGAAAAATCCCACCGATGTAACAGCAATGTTGCTTCAGCTGAGATGCTGATGAGTAGCAACTCATTAGGCCATTGCCCCCTTATGCAGTATTTCAAAAGAGAAAGTGCACTTATCCCATGCAAAATTACAGTTTCTCCATAACACTTCTTGTCATCTAGAGGATTTCTCAGTAGCAACATGAAAAACTGTACTCTCACAGGACACCATTTTTCACAGTAATCCCGTTAAAGCTGAATTTTGGGCTCATTTTTAGGTCTTTCCTGATGGTCACCAGTATTTCAGTCATTCAACTGCAGCTGATATGTTGCAACCACTTAGTTCTTGCTGTCTCAGACAAACACACTGCAATGTCTAAAAAATCTGCACTTTTGCTTTCTTCTTAGAGACCCCTCTCAGGAAGAGGCCACCTCATGCCAACCAGAGTCAGACACATGTGAGGAAAGCACACTGAGTGTGTGTTTAAAAAGGTCCAATT
Organism: Dasyornis broadbenti; assembly: GCA_013397935.1. NCBI lineage: Eukaryota > Metazoa > Chordata > Aves > Passeriformes > Dasyornithidae > Dasyornis > Dasyornis broadbenti. The sequence goes on along the minus strand of VZRN01004515.1, from coordinate 725,300 downwards.
TGATGGCTGTTTTCAACTGCCACTTTTAATGCATCCTGCTCCCAGTGTGGGAGAACAGAACTGTCCACAGCACCAGAGCTTTATTAAAGTCAGGGGCTGCTCCAGGCCTTAAGGTATCTGAATAACAAAATCATCCACATCCTGCAACTTTGTGCAGCTGAGACAGAATGACTGTTCTTCAAGGCCAAGTACTGCCTACGATACCCAAGTATTATGTCAGTGAATGCGTATCTCTTTCATTTTACTGTTAGACCATCTAACACTGGCACAATACAGCTTTCCATACCAAATCTTCAACATATGTATTTGAACTAGTAGAATAAATTTTTTCACTCTGCTCTGGCTACTATTCCAGTATAATTTACTGAAAAGGTCCTAAAATTAATTGCCTAAGTCTTGTGCGTAAAGGCATAATTTTAGGGCTCTTTTCCTGTAATAAGCTGAGCCCTTCCAACTCCCATTAGAGCCAAATGGAGTTGAAGGAGCTCTGTAAAAACCAAAATATTCAAATGATAGATCATTAGTCCTTATAAATGTTCTGATAAAAGAGAAATCAGCTCCTTCATACAGGTTGGTTCAATGAAATATTGTCAAAAGATAGCTCTTCTTGGTACTTGAGATCTTCTCTCCATTTATCTTTTAACCTATTTTACAACAAAAGAAAAAAAAACACCAAAAATCTTTTCTCTGCCACTTTTACATGAGTGTTGCATGTCATCTAATAGCTTGACAGTCTGATGGCAAGTAAAATCAGCAAGAATGCTAACCATTCGCAACTGCTGACGGCAACCAGCCTTGCTAATTAGAAGGGAAAAGTCAAAAAGGAGACAAGGAGTTTAAATATGGTGTTTAAAGGTCCTATCCACACAGGGTAGAACCTTTGAAAAATTATGTTCCTGATACGCAAACACAGAGGAAAAGAACTAGCTGTCAGTTTGTTTCAATACCACATGGCTTGGCGACCAGATGCAAGAGAATATTTCCAATTCACGGAAAATACTGATCCTCTTATACGTATATATGTATAATTTCAATAATTAACTATGTAAATACAAAGTCTGTAGCAGGTCATCTTATTTGAGATCCTCTAGATTTTTCTAGGAGTGACTGTGGCTTCAGTCACAAGCTGTAATGCTGGCTCAGGATGCTCTATCTTGTAATTAAAGGCTTAATCCCCTTTTAGTCATCTGGGCAGTTGTAACAAAATATGCCAGTTACTCCCTACTCTTGTTTTGGAAAAATGCCCAGCAGATTACAACAGCAACGAAATTAAATTACCCATTCTATACGTCCACTTCGCAGCATACTCATATTGCTCTTTACCAGTCTTGCATTAAAGCAAGATATATTAAACCAAAATAGCTTTCCCTGTTTTTCAGATTTCATTACCCTTCAGCTAAAAGTCTTGCTCAGGACTCAGTATGTCACTTTGCTTTTCTGACATGTTGCTTCACACTTTAGTTGAGACACAGCTTTCTGCAGCACTAGGAAGAACACATTTTAGCTGTTACACATTGGTGACGGAAAAATATTAACCGCAAACTCTTATGTCATTAAAAAAAAAAAAAAAAACCAATAATAATAACAAGGGTATAAAATATTCTCAGAAGCCAGATAGCATTCCCCAAAAATACTCTTATACCATCTGGCTTTGACCATACTACCAGTTCCTTTCCTATCCATTTCTTCCTCCTGCTTTCCCTTCTTTCCTGCTCCATGTACTGCAGATGCCAGTGACAAGTCTGAGTTGCATTTGGGTAAAACTGAGGCTGAAACAAAATTAAGGTAACAGGTAAAAAATTATAAAGTGAGTGAGGAAAAGGTAAGCAGCAGCTGTTTGCTGGCTTCTGAAAATGTTCAACAGCTCAACTGAACTGAGGGAAGTCACATCTTGCACACAAGCACAAACACTTTAACGGGTCTAGGCTAAGTTTTCAGTCACATGCTGCTACAATGGATCTGGCAAGGCCAAGGGTCCCATCAATACTGAATGCTACAACTGCCTCAACAAAGCATCACCAGTAACTCTCTGGAGCACTGCAGTGAATTTTCACCTCTTTTTACACTGACCAGACTGCAAGTTTTTTCGTACCACTGACAATCTCTGAAAATATGGGGGACATGAGTCTTGGTGTTCTTAGTGTAAAAGAGTACATGGGTCAGGCCGAAATATAAGTGCATACTAAAAATCTATTCTGCCCTAACACAACAAATTTGTAACTGCCTTTCTGCCAGTAGCACCTTGAACAGAATTAGTGAACTATACCCAGCTGGTTTTATTAAGAAAAGTTGGAAGACAATCATAAATGCAATAAAAATATGAGTGATATTGATCAAGTCTATTTTTGGAGCAAGGGGGTTTGCTTTGTTTGTGATCCTGAGAAAGAAGCAACAGAATATGTTTCAGTAAGCCCTCCTGGACTGAGTACAATGTCACTATTTTAAGGGACTTAACTTGATAACCATTTTATTTCTTATTCTCTGCATTAAGGACTAAATTATGCTTTCAATTAGCTTAAGAAAAGTATGAAATAAAACTATTTCATTTGTTCTGGATTTACAAAAGATCAGAAACCATACTATTCTGAAAATTGTAACGATAGCACATATATTTATGCAATAACAGACTTGTGCAAAGCTCTTGCTCCAAACCCTTCAACTCTTCAGAGGACAATGTGGGGAGACACACGGCATTTGTACTCTAATCAAGAATAGCTACTGTCTCACAGCCCATCCTCATTGCCTTTAGGAAGTGCCAGGGTGGAGGAGGGAAGTCGACAAAAACCAGATGTACCCGTACTTCTATTGTGAAGTGTTCACAGGCAGAAGTGGGACAAGCTTTTCAGCAATGCTCAACTCGCACAAGCCCTGCTGTTAAGAAGGAACCAGACTGCAGTGTTGTAGCACTCAGACATGTACAACACTACACCAAAAACTCCAATATCAAATTAAAAAGTTGCTCCAGAGCTTCATCTGTTAAAAAATAGTTATACGTATTTACATTCCAAATCTTGTCTTTCCCCTTTTTGCAAAGCTATTACAAGCAACTTTAGGCAGCACATTGTTTGCAGAGTGGAATCCCACAGCATGATTTTAACCAGCAGAACAAAACCCTAGTGTTTACATTTAGATCTTTGTAGATGTTTTTATGCGACAAAGATGCCCAAACTCAATGACTCATTTCTTATAAAAGCAGACAAACATTATTACCCTGGGGAGGATCGAGGAGACGACAGTCATTAAGCAGACATACATCAAGATACTGAGACCAAATGAATGCCTTAATGAGAAAGGAATTACCCTTTCTTTTGTGGGTTTTTATTCCACTCCTGCTCAGCCTCCTCTAAAATGACTTGATGATGTTATTAAAAGTCACAGGTTCTTACAGAAAATGGGCTCAGAATGTCTCAAGGTAGCCATGCCACACTCTTTAATAAGGGCTAAATTACCTTGTTGCAAAATGGTGCTTCTGCAACCAATAAAAGTGGCTGTGGGATTTATGCAACAAACAGCAGTTCTGAAGAAGCTTCCAAACAATTCATGGTTAATTTAGAAATTTGGACGGTGAGTTTGACATTTGATTAAATCTGAATTTGCAAATTAAACAACCTAAAGAGCATTAAATTAACAACAGCATTGTATCTTGCCAGTGACCTAACAACTCCCAGTGTCTGCCTGAGTGAGGCACCAGCAGTTGATCAGAAGTCGTGATAAAGCCCAGAGACAACTCTCCCCAGACTGATTAAATGCAGGTGCTTTTTACATCTTGTTTTCAGAGTCTGCACAAGCCTACCATGCATCACAGCTGAGACCCACTGCACTAGTGTCCTGCAGCTCTTTCTAAATAAGCTCACTGATCACCCCAGAGGCAAAGGTGCTCAGCTTCAGATTTTGACTCCTGATACCCTACCCCAGCTGAATTTTGCATTTATCTCATATGCAAGTATTTGAAACCCTATGCAAGTGCTCACAAAGACAGGGTCTAACAGCAGATGTCCAGTATTTCAAACGATATGGAGAGGGGGAAGCCAACAGACAGGTGTTGCGACTTCTCTGTGCTGCGAAGCCAGCCCCATTAAGGAAACGAGGCTGAAGGCCATCAGTGCAACAGTCAAAACTTAATCGCCAAATGTGTCTCTGTTCTAAATACCTCTCACCAGCTGGTTACTACTAATCCCCTGATGGTGTCTGGGCACATTCCCTCCAAAAAAGCAATCGAGCTCTTCTGATGTGGCGTGAAAAGCCAAGTCTCTTCCTTCCTCAGTGTATGAACACATGATCCACCTACAAAAAGTTCACAGAGCACCAAAAAGAAATGCTCAACAACTCATTTTTCCATGCTGGACTGGGAAAACCCCACAATCAGGGCTGAGATTTTGCTTTTGTCATCAGGAAATCTTTCTGGTGAAGCAGAGGCAACACTACTGCCCTCCTCATCTGCCTCTGCAACTGCCACATGACATCACACCCAATTCCTCACTACTGGAAAGTGGGTGCAGCTCCACAAATTCAGTGGAGAATTTAGTCCAAGGCAGGACTTTACATGGTCCTACTACTGTTTCTGCATATGTGTTGTCTAACTTAAAACCAAAGGATGGGTTAGGAATAGATAAACCATTTTTTATCAGCTTCTTCAAAACCAAAAAAGATTTGGGTTTTTTTTGTTTGTTTGGGTTTTTGTTTTTTAATGGTTAGGCTGGATCATCTTAAAGGTCTTTTCCCACCTAAATGATTCTATTATTCTGTTTTTTTAAGGGAACTTATGGGTTTAATGGTGCTTTTGTACCTCCCATGCTGGAGTCCCTACCTTTATGGAAAAATACCTGAGCTTGGGCTCAATTTAAAAACAAGGATTTGAGTTTGCTGCATATTTCAGAGAGGGACTTTGCTAAAAACATTCAGTCCTGAGTTATGGAACAGTCACTGCCAGCACAGGAATGCAGAAAAGTGATCCAAAAGTGTAAACTGCAAACCTAGGTCACATACACAATTTTTGTTACTAGGAACTTAAACACACACTTCACCTTGTTTTGTTCCTTCTTATCCAAACATCCAGAATAACCCTGTGTGCTAAAAAGTGACATTCCAACTATGAGGTAGTGCTCTGAGCCAAATAGAAGCAATGCTTACATTTTTAGCAGTGTTGCTAAGGTATCTGTAAATTATTTAGCGGGGGAAAAAAAGAAAAGCTAATTATTTTTATGATCTCTGTTTACTTTTTGCACCTTCCTCACTTGGTACAGTGATTTTCTCATCTACCAAAAGAATGTTACTTAGCTTCCAGCCTGTGTGAGATATGCTTGAATTTTGTTTAGAAATCACAAAGCAGGAAGATTGTCTTTTTATCAGAGTAGTGTACTGGGACTCAAGAAACCTGAGCTCATTCCCCCACTCTAATAGAAATTTCCTATTTGACTTTTGGCAAAATGCCTTTTTTCTCCACACTTCTGAAAACAGCATTACTGTTCTGTTATCCTGTGTGAATAGTGAAACCCCATCTGAAAAAGAGATATACCATTTCCTTTCTGTTACTTATCTTGCCTGTTTATACTGCAGTCTCTGCAGGACTCAGACTTTTCCCTGCTATGGGTTTTTGCAGTGCCTGTGATACAGTGGGGCTCTGGTACAGCTCAAAACCTCTAGACACTACTAGATTACTAATATTAGTTCAACCCATACCACTAAGAAGCCAAAATTACTGGGGGAAAGTAATCTGTGAAAGCTCCAAAATCAAGTCCTGGGGTTCTTGTCCTGACAAAACTCTTCCTGCTACCAGGATGTCAGGCTTTAGCCATAAATAAGGGAGGCATTATTTTATCAATCAAGCTGGAAATGTCTTTTCAGTAATAGAGGTGGAACTCAGTCTGGAAACAAATCTGTGACAATAAAGGGATCTAAAGCCCTACCTGACTGACAAATTCAGGTTTTCCATTATTCAAACCAGAGGATTCCATATGAAGGCAACTGTAAAGGAGGGAGCTTAATTTATCCTATATTAAGATTCAAATTGTTCAGAGATAGACTATCACTGATTTAACTCTACAAGATATCATGGCCTATGATTTAATTGGTCAATTACTTATCCCTGATGAGAAACTGGTGAGAATGCTGTTCCTCATGCATGAAGCAGTAGCTGTAGTAAAATGTGGATGAAATGTGCAAGTCTAAATCAGAGCATTTTATCAATTATTTGCAAAGCTGACAGGTTTAATGGGTTTGGAATGATGAATACATTGGCATTCTGTTATTTGTCACAAACTAATAGAAAGCCCTATTAAAGTTATGTAAATTCTTTGTCCAGGATAAACAAATGATGATCAATATTCATATTTGCCTCAGGAGGAATAAAACACATACATTAGTATATTAGTTGTTTTTTTCTGGCTAATACTTCACACACAGTGTGGGGAAATTTGTTTTTGTAAATGCCCAACTACACTTCGCAGCTTTTTACCCAGTGTGCTCGGGAGAATCAAATCTCCCTTAGACTTTGAAGTCAAGTATTGGATAACATGCTGCCATTTGCAGCAATGAGTTCTTGGGCCCTCATCATCTCTGGGTGCCTGGCACTCAGGGAAAAATTTATTGATGTCTGAGTGAAAAGCCCCAAAGATGACTGAGAGAAAATGGAGATTTTGCAAGGAAGAAACTTGTGTTTCAGTTTCAAGGTCATCTTCTGTCAGTCCTGCCCTTGCAAGATGCAGTTCAGATAGAGGATGTTGCACAGGTACTTTTATTGTGCTGAAAGACCTCAAATAGGATTACTCTGCAGGATTAGGCTGGGTGAAGCCCCTATTTGCCTGTGTATAGGTGAGAAAAGTGGGTGATGACCACCAACAGAAAGAATTCTGGAGAATACAAGTCCACACATGAAACAGTTATGCGCTTTGACATACCCTTTTGAGCAGTAAGTTCACCCAGTATGTGCTGATGCCCGTATTATTTGCTCAATCCACTCCAAACCCTTCCATTTTCATTTCTGTGTTCATCCAATTTATCTCCCTAAGGGATGAGGACATTTCCATCTTTTATATTGCACTTTACAATGGCCAAGCCATTCCAGCTCCATTAGGAGTTCACCGCTCAAACAGCTTTAGGGGAAGGGCCACAAGTGACTACTAACTGCAGAACAAGACAAGTCCTCTGCTCCTTGGACTGTAGAAGGTGAGCAGGGGACAGTGGATTTTCAATGTCCAGGCAATGCCAAACTAGCATAAGATTCACACTATTCTTTGGTCCTTGTTTTTTCCATTGCCTTCTGATGGTGATGGGTTATCTCATTTATGGTGCCTGAATAGAAAAGCATTATCCTTTTCTAAATCCAAAGGGAAGGATCTGCAGATACAAGGAGCTTTGCTGCTGTATCACCAAAGGGGCATATACCACACTTTGGAATTGTGTGCTCCTGATAATTCACTTCAGTTTCTGGGAGAGAAAAGAGGACAAAGTGGGCCTGTGATTTACCTTATTTTTCAGCTGGCATAGCTGCAAACATTTTCATTACAGGCAACATAAAATAATAATAGTAATCCTTAATATCTTAATAACTTAAGTTCAGATGTCTTCAATGCTTAGCTCCATCCTGCAGTGCATGGTATTTAGGATCTTGCTTGAAAGAGGTGATACCATTGGAAATTATTATGCATAGGAGATATTCCAAGGAAAACTAAGGAAGGAAAGCCTTACAGAGGTCCTCTAGACAGATATGCAGAACATGTCAAGTGAAATGAAGCTTTTAACCAGGCACCTTTGGCTTGTTCAGTGCCTGGAGAAGGAATGTCTGAAAACTCAACAGTCACTAGGTTGGTAGTGATCCTTGTGCATCTTCAGCAAGTCAGCCTCCTCACCATCTCCTCCACAGGCCCTTGTTGACCCTCCAACAGAAGTCCCTGGAGGTTAACAAGGAATGTTCCAGGCCTGTCAACTCAGCTAAACCGCTTGAGCCCCACTGCACTGGTATCCACTGAGCCATACAGCTTCAAACAACCTTGCGCTGTGCTCAGTTTTCTTCTTTAAATGAAAGAGTCTTATTTAAAAGTCCACTGCACTCAGCAGAGGATCTCCATGGGCCTCGGAGAAGGCTCTTAATACATCTTGAAATGAAAAAAAAAAAAAAATTAAATAAATAAAATAGAATTTAAAAAATTTTAAAATTTCAAGTGTTGTGCTTATGGGATTTTCACATTATCAAACTATTAAGATGAAGTGGTGTCTAGGGAGAAGGCAGCATTTGAGAATTGCATACTTCCAGTGCTCTTAAAAATTTCAGCTACTACTGTGTAGGGTATGAATCTTACTACACTTGATAGTATTCCTGCATATACATGAAAGCAGAAAAAAAACACAGAGAGGAATCAATGAGCTGAATGGAAGGATTTTTTTCCTTATAATCATGTTCCAATTTTGTGTTTTCTGAAAGTTATTATCTCTTTCTATTACCCTCAAGTGCCTGAAATTCTCTTTGGTGGAAGACATCTGCATCCTACTGCAGTTGAAAAGCGCTGGAAAAATACATCTGACAACCACACTCTGGAAAAATGCATCTGTATTGGCTTCTTTCAGTGCAAAAGGAATCAGTGCAGCAAGGTAAGAGCTCTTGCTCGGCTAGCGCTTTCTGACACTTTGATCTCTGCTTGCAAGGTGATCCAGCCTGAAGGCATGCCAGGGAGGCTTCCCATCTTGTCAGATCCCATCAACAATGCAGAACTGGAATTGGTCAGTTTTTAGGTGGAAAGCTAAATTTTGTGGGAGATAATGTTGGGGATTCAATAGATGGCAGTCTTACCTCAGAGTCAAGACTGAGGAGACAAACGAATGTGGTATCAAGGGCTGGGGATGCCATCTTTCAGAGGTGCAAAAATCAGGTACCGGGCTGAAAAAACTCCAAGGTACATTTGGGGGATCATGACCAACTGCTGGTGTTTCACTGAGAAATGCCATTATACCAGCCTGGCATTCTCTCATAATTTCAAAGCCATACTCTTGTGAAGCCACAACATGCTTTCTAAAGTCTCTAATCTCCCACTCCAGAGATTGCTCAGCTTAATGAAAAATTATCTAATATCCATGTCTATGAGACCAGAATTTGTCTAGACAAGCCACTGAAGACAGTGTCAGATGGGTAGCAGATATCACAAGAGAAACATTGAAGTATCAATTTTTTAAGTTTCAGTGTTGAATCTTTCTCATATTACACAGCTAATAGGTGACTGTGACTGTATTCAGAAGGGAGAGGGGTAGAAGAATTTCATTTACAATGCTGTACAATTTATCCTGTTCTTGGGTTTGTGAAAAAGCAGTCCTGAGCAGGTACGAGATAAGAAGATTTACCTTCTGCATGCCTTGGCTAGCTAGCAGAGAACAAGTGTCAGACATGAGTTGCCTGGACCAACAGCAACATTCCATGCCCAATTTTTAATGCAAGAAGCAGACCTGCATCAAGAATCAATGTCACTCTTACTGTCCTACCTTCACTGGCCAGCCATAAGGCATTATTATATGAAGTGTTCAAGGTACTTGTTCACGTGGGCCATATACTATTTTCAATCACCTGGTCCTAAAAAAAAAACTGACGAGCTGCTGTCCAACAGAACCTACACAAACAACTGGATGTTTCCTCATATCAAACTCCAAGAAATTTTAATAGTTCTGTATCAATAGGTATTTTGATGAGTTTATCAAGGTCTGTAATGTTGGTCCCCCACTTTTTCTTGTCAGAGTGCTGTAGGGACTTAATTCTTGCAGGTCCAGCTCAGAGAGTTTGGAAAATCTACAAGCTAGGAGGACGTTATGCAAGCATTCAACCATAAAACAAGTACCCCTACTTTTTTGGATCTATCACACAATGTCAACTTCATGTCAAACCATTTTTTTCCCCAACACAGGAAAAAAAAGTGTTGATATACATGAGTTTTTAATTCCATAAATACATTCGTGAACCAGATACATTGAGGGCAGCTGTAGCGACTTAGGAGAAGCATGCATGCAGGTATATGCATTCTTATGTATGCAGGTATATGTATATGCTTACATATATGCACTGTATTTTTCTTTTTCAGAATTTGTATACTTAGTTTAGATTTGTTTCCATATTTTTCTGAACACAGAGAGCTAATATTCCACAGTGCTCTTTACGTATAAACAATTTTGCCTTGTTTGCCGAAAAAACAAAGTAACTTTTAAACAGTAAAAGAGAAAGGAAAACAAGGCATTGAATAATGATCAGTGGAGACAATCTGAAAAGGCATAAACAAACATACTTAAAAGGAGCCCTACCAGGGACTAGCCTTTTGAAGAATTTCATCCCATTACACCATAGATATGATTTACTGTACCAAGAAATCAACTAGTCTTTGGTACATGGTGCACAGGGATCTGTACCCAATGAAGAAAAGGCCTCAAGAAGTGGTTTACTGAAGTTGACTTTTGCCCCTTTGCTAGCAATTTATGACATTCTGAGTGTACTGCTGACAAAGTACTCAGAAAACCTGAATTAAAAATATTAGCAAATGGTGCTGATCAGCATATGACTGGCATGAGGAAACAGTCAAGAAATACAGAAAACAGTATTCTTGTTCACTTGTGTGGCTACCTGCAAACTTTATGTGCATATTGTTATGTCAGGACCCAGCAGCCCAGTCTTTCAAAAATACACTCCAGTGTCACTAGAAATTTGTGAGTCCCAGATTCCTCTCAGGAAATGATGCTGCACTGCTTTTGATAAGCTACTTTATTGCTTTTCTGCAATTTAACTAGCTGTAAATGGAGAGAATATTACTTACCTACCTTAGGGGAAGGTTAGGGTTCTTAACTGCATAATAGACCTGAAGTGTTGTCATCAAAAAAACCCTTTAACTGAAAAAAACCTATGATGTCCATTTCAAGGAGTTCCAGCAACTTTTATTGATTCATTTCTTATAGAGACAGAAAATGTTCAACCTATTAGAGGGAGGAGAGAGAGATGGAAAGAAACACAAACTTCTCAGTCATTACTTTTCAACGCAGTAAGTAAATGCAAGTACTGCAGAGCTGGTATGGATTGCAAGGGAGGACCATTGCTAATTGTATTAGTACAGCATTAAGACCTGGCATATCTATGACTGTACATACAATCAAGTCTGATGCCTATTCACAGTGAGAACATAAAGTCCTCTATCTAGGTTTTCTCACAAAACAGAAAGCTTGTGTTCTGTGACATTGTACACTTCTCAGTTTTAAACAAACTGCTGTTCCCTCTCTCCTGCTTTTGGCTAGCAATAAGGAGTCACCAATATTCTCTTCCTGTTTTCACTGTAAGTCAACCTTGGTGACCTAGCTGCCTCATAACAAAATCCTGACTGAACAAAGAAACCATTTTTCATCCATTTCACATAATGCAGCACAAATGAAAGCCCTGGAAATGTTTTATTCCTCCATATTGCCTATCACATGTAGCTTTTCAGCAGCACTTCATTTGTCCTCTATGCATTTCCACACGGTAATTTTATTATCGTCCAGCCCCAGAAGGACAGGAATTTGCTGTTATTAAAATGTGAGAATACATTTTGAACTGCTTAATGCCCATGGCAACCTGCAAACTCAACTGCAGCAAGAAGTCCATGTCTGGATAAGCAGACCTAGGCAGCACAGCACAGCAGGGAAGTGGCACCCAAAGTAAGGTCTGCCCTCAGGCACTCATCTCCAAGGCAGGTGAATTCGTGACAACTAGATATGAAATCTTGATGGATTATTGGAACAAATATTGCAAATTTTCAGGTGTATCCCATCACACAGGAATTGTAACTTAAACCAACTGCTTGTTCTTGAATTTCAAGAATATAGGCAAATTTGCTTTCAAAATGCACACAGAATTTCCAGTGGAAAATAATTTGAAACAATCTTTAAGACTTTCTACACACAGCAAAACCAAGGGTATCTCAAAGGATATCTATCACTGTTATTTCCACACAGTTGATCTTATTTCCAGCAGAAGTCAGGAATTACTTCTGAAACCAATAATGTTCACTACATTTCATTGCCCCAATGCAGACTTCATCGGGTTCATTCCAACTTTCTAAAATATTTTGAAACCAATTAGTGTGGTATCTAGTTGTGTCCAGCTTGACCTGCTTTGTTCTTGCCCTTTTTTATTGAAATCAATCATTGTATTATTTATCAAACTGTTCCCATAGGCCCAATATGAAAAAATGGCATCATATTAATGAGAGATGCTCACCTCAGTGTAACATTATACTTCTACAGTTTACATATTTTGAGAAAGTCTATCTTACAAGCCAGTGAAAAGGGTTTACAAGTAGATTAAAGGATAAAACTGCCAAATGCACTAAAATACACGGTCGATATGCTTCTAACCACAAATCCATAACTGTTTTGCTGATAAAGCATTGCCTAAGCTGCAGTTTGTTCAGATTGCTGCTTCAGATTCTTCATGACATGATCAGTGAATTGAGGACTAGCAATTTTGCTATTTCCAAAAGAGATGTCTTAGCTTGCAGTAGTGTCTGTATAACTGATTTTCAAATTCCTCTGTTGAGCTTTGAAGTGATTAAAGGAGACCAGCATGGAATTTCCCCTTTATGCTTTCTTCAGCAAACTTACTTATGAAAAGTGTTTTGATTTATAGTGTAGGTCTTACAGTTTGAGAGATTAATTCCTCCTTCTTCCACCTAGAACTGTGTGCTCATGAAACACCAGCTGATTACTAGCTGAACCTCCTGCCCAAGAGCAGAAGGACCATGCTAGAATGCCACATTACTGAAAGAGGTTGCAAAACTTCCCTTGGAGGTTTGCAAGACTCAGCAAGGCAAAGCCATGCTTCACCTGATCTGCTGCTGGCAGTAGCCCCCTTTGAGTTGGAGGCTGGACCAGGTGACCTCCAGAGACCCCTGTTTATCACCAATTTATATGATTCTGTGACTTTGTATTTGGTCAGTGATTAAGGTGTAGAAGCTCCTGGAACAGCTGTCTCCAAAGCACTCCTCTCCCAGTGGAGAGTCCTCAGTGACAATTAGAAGTGGAAGACTATTTTAAGAGGATATGGTTGGAATCCTCTACTGTCTTATATCTTCAGGAGGATACTATCTTGTGACATTAGAAGAATTTATACAAAAGGAAGACATGTTGCAGACAATGCTTCCTCCATTCTGACCATGGCTAAGAAAATCATCTTCAGTGAGCAAAGACATAACCACAGGGTGATTAAGAGAGAGATCTGTAGTAATTACAAAGTCCCCTCCCTCACCACAAACCCTTTTTCTAGCAGAAGTTTGCTGAATGAAGACATAGAAGAACTTGCAAAAATCCTTGTAGTACTCTGCATTCTTCATATATGCAAGGTACAGAGTTTATAGGACTAGCATCCCTTGACATTATAGCAACTTATTTCTTTAAAAGGACATTAAGACAGAGCTCACAAATGCTCTTCATTCAGATTTAAACATAAATATAAAATAATCCAATTTTAAAAATCACCCCAGAACATCAATATGCATGTGCTAAAAAATGGCAGGTGGTACGTCAAATACATTGAAGCCAAGCTGAAACAACAGATTATTCAGCATACTGGTATCTTCTAAAAAAATCTAGGCTAATAATTTCTAGTCTAGCCCTATTGTTTAGAACCAAACTTTCACTTTGTAGACTGTTTCTACAAATATCTGTGCGTGTTATCACCTCATTCTCAAGACAAAAGTAAGCATGTAATCTCTAAACATGAATTTATGCATGAAACTCGCCTCAATTGCATGAAGTCTGCTCAAGAAAGCATCCATATTGTAGCAACTAGCCCCATCCATTAGAACTTGGTCTATGTTAACCATGTCACCCATTGTGCAGGCAAAAACTAACTAGAAATTAAAAAAAAAAAAAAAAGAAGAAGAAAAAAACCCCTTCACTTGTAAATAGTTAGAACTGAGTATGCAAGTATTATTGTTCAAGGTATGCACATCCCTTGAAGCATAAACTACACTAACAGCCGAGAGACACTTTCATTTCTCTCTGGAGTACAATCTACTTAAAAAGTCATTGCTAGAAGGTAGCAGTTGTGCCACGGCAGCATTTGATATCTAAATAATTCATTTAAAAGTCTTGTCAGTTGACGGCTGACCATAAAAGCATTCTGTCTATTGGCTAAAATAGCTCAAAAACAGACCAGACGCTTGTGAGAGTTCTCATGAGCAGTCTGGGTTTTTTGTCCCACCAGATGGGGCAAGTGTTCTTTAACACTCAAATGTACTTCATATGAAGAAATCAAAAGAACAGCAGTTTCTTTTCCAGGACACCAATTGTTAAAGCAACCCACACTGAGAGTTTTTATCTGCTATTAGATCAGCTCCCTTTAATAATCATATATATGTAATTGTGTAGTCTAGTGATTTTCAATCTTTGTTCCCTAGGTGCTTCAAACAATTTCAAACCTCCAGAAGTAAACTTACTTTGCTTTGCTCTCCGCTGTAGAACACTTAGGAAGTATCTCAATGTTACCCAGGCATCTGTAGCCTGTGAGCTCCAGGACCACAGTGCTGCCTCCATGAGCCTACTCATACTGGCATGGGCATGCCCTTGAGCAGGGAACCTTCAACTAGTACTTGAACTCTGTTTTCCTTGTGGAAACAATTACACAAGCCTTCCTTAGCACACCTCACAGCTACTGAGGATCGTAGTAAGTCTAACACCTCTTTGGTTTTGCGGGTTTTTTTAAAATAAGGAAAACCAACTTTGATCAATCTGCCTTACTGTATATCTCATGTCTCAGCTTTTTAGTATGTATGAGAATAAAAAAAAGAACATAACAGCCATTACAAATTTCACAGAAAACATTCACTCATGTACTTGAAAAAATATTCTCTAGTATGTACAGAAATACTTAAAAGTTTTTGGCCCAGCTTTTTCTACTTAGGTTTATTTTTAGTTCAAAATATGATCCCCTCATTATATGAGTGTTTCACCTGGTCAAGGATCTGATATCAAACCCAGAAAAGACAAATCATTAGCTGTTTCCAAACTAAGGAGACTTTCAATAGTCTCTCCCCAAGAACTGGGAGCACTGAATTATGTTGAAGGTAAGAAGAATTGCACTCCTTTCACTGCTCCTGGCCAGTGGCATTAAAACAGACACCTTCTTTGCATTTCAAACTTGCATTCAGAGCATGAATGCTACAGTGCAGACAGGGCATTCTGCTAAGTCAGCTCAAGAAAGAAAGTTTGAGTCAAGATATTTCAAGTTTGTTCCAAGAAACACTCTAATTGTTACAATTTTTCTTTTTTTTTTAAAAGCACAGCCTAGAAAAAAGATAAAAAGGACAAATTTTAATAGCTCTGCAGACAGGTTACATCTTTCTTCAGTGACATTCATGCAAAATCAAGTTTATTTGTTTTAATGAAAATGAAAATACAATATTAGTCCACTAGGCTATCGGCTCAAAAATCATATTTTCACAAGAATGTCCAGTAACTACCTACAAAAGTGTTCATGCACTTCTTATGAGAACAAAATGTCTTGTAAATACGCAAGGAAACACTTGGCTATGCATCCCGAGGGCTGCTCTCTGCTTGTAGGCACCATAATACAACTTGTCCAGATGTGAGTTTGTTTTCTTGCAGCCACGAGCACAATTTTGCTAGAAAACCTTTAGCGTTTGCCAGACAAATACTAGTGGTGCTCCCAGGGACTGCAGGATAAGTATATTCTGTCCCACCTTTTGACAGAGGGCAGTAACGACAAATGTCTGTTTAAAGTTTTGCCTTATTTTAGACATTGCATTGGATACAACTGCATATAATTAATTCTACTCATGTGTCATATTCCTATATAGTCCTATAAGAACTCCTGCCTTTCATGGCTTGCTATTTTCACAAATTATAACATAAACTTATATATAGGCTCATAATCATCCAAAACTTCTTAAAATTGCACAGAAATTACAGGTGGCAGACTTAAATGCTACTGTGTTGTCACTTAAAGTTGTCCTGTGTTTTGCGTATTGAAGTGTAGAACTACGCCACAAAAAAAAAAACCCCTTCAAAATTTCATTTCAATTTGTTCATGAATTATTACAAATACACAGAAGCTGAAAAAACACTGAATACAAGGACAAGGTTCTGAAGTGTAATACCTACTTCTAAAGATTTTCTCAACAGAACATGCTTTTCAACTACAGCCAGTGTTTTACACAATTTATTCTAATACATTGATTTTTCAGGCCACATCTGTTGTCCTTTGGACTTCATTCACAGCTGTTTCTTTTTCTTGTAATCAATGCAACTAAAGCTACTGGAATATTTACTTCTGCCAACAGTTCACACAAGTCTGTTTTTTTTTACTTTTTGGCAAAAATATTTTATTTCTTGCTTGGCTTCAAAATTTAATCAAAGGTTTTTGCCTGTATCTCTCATAACTATTTAATGTATATAAAATAAAAAGCACTCTTATGTAAATGACAAAAGTAAGGCTAATCAAAAGTTTGCTTTTCTCAACCATATAATGAGCCTGTTCAAAACACCAGGGATCTACTACCCTTGCAGAGCATTTTTTGATACTTTCAAGAGGCAGAAAACATGAAAACTTCTCTGCATTCTACTGCCAACATGCCACAGCTTTAAAAAGGAAGGTATATACATCTCTGCAAACAAAAATATGGCTAAAGTCAATGCATAAGAGTTTCACTTTATTTATGTTCCTCCACTCAGTAATAGGGCAACTCTCTAAATGGGGTGTTCATTGTCTCTACAGGTGCCTCTTCCCTTCTTCTTTCTTTGAGCCCCCCAAACATGGCATTAAATTCAAAGCATTGGAGCAGGCCCGATGCAAGCAGGACATAGCTGTACATATGCATGTGAAACAAAGCTGTCATAAATGTCACTGCAGGACTCCTGGACTCAACTAAATTATTGTAATGAGCTCAGTATCAATCAAACATGCTCCTCTTGTCAGAAATAAAGGCTAGTTTCTGTCTTTTAAAAATAGCTATTAATGACAATCATGATTCAAAGTCAATCACACCAGGAGAGCTGTGGTTCTATCTTGAAAATTTTAAGTATAACATGACAGATGGTAATTGGAAGCTTTTGTTACTCCTCCAGCAGCAACACTGGCTACTCTGCTGCCAGGACATACAAAGACAAACACAAGCAAGACTTTAGGTCAACATTTCATACCAAGATGAGGCACACTCAGCAATGAAGTGCTTTTTGTTGTACAGGAACATGTGAAACTCTAATCCTCAAATCTCCACAAAAGTGAGACCTGCATTTCAGGTACCTGGGTTACTAAAACTGTCATGTATAAGATATTTTTTAAAAATATCATTTTCCCTATATGATAAGAGATACAATAGTATAATCCCCAAAACAGTCCTGTAAGGGTATAACCCCTGCTAAAAACCTGTCTACATGGGAAACCAGCATTAGCTGCATCCATGTAAAAATCATTGCACTCAAATAACACGGATCAAGAAGTCAAGCAAACAACTCTTTCATTACATCCAGCCTTGTACTTTATATTCCAAGTGTTTATCTTTACTGAAGTGCCTCTGTGGAGGACCAAGACTAAAAAGCTTTCCATCTTCAGACACAAACCAACAACACAATTGAAAAGGGGTTCCACAAAGAGGGATAAACAGTACCCTGAACAATGTGCTCCTTAAGGCATAAACACAAGTGGTAGCAAGTTAAAGAAAAGAAACACATGTCTAAAATCACTCTAGCTGCATTATGAAAACATTGAACAGATTTTTGGCACAGGACAATAGTCTAGATTTATATTTCATCACAGGCTGCTGTACATCCGCAAAGGAAAGGGTGGGCGGGGCAAATGACTCCTTTCTAGGGGACACCCGAAAAACACAGGATTTTGTCACTGAACTGGTGTCTACTGGATAAACTAGCCACAGTGACCAAGACAGAGCAACCATTTCCCTGTTGCAAAGCAACATACTGCTCCTGAGAGCAGCCTGGCTGCCAGGCAGTCCTGCAAAGGAAAATGGCAAACATCACTGCATTACTCCTTACAACAACAATCCATCTTGTGATACACAACTGGACAGTTCTTCTAGTTCCCCTTTCTCAGATGCTGCCACCTTAGGTGAATGACAAGGCAATTCTCCATCAGGCTGCTGCCTCCTTTCTGTCTCCTCTCATGTGACAATTGTTGCTGTTTCCTAATGTCCCACTAGAACTGATGCTTGGTTTCTACCCCAGCTGATACCCTACTCCTAGTCTTGCAAATCCAGAAAAGCTCCAAAGAGGAAAACTTACCATTTGTCAAAGTTTTTCACTCAGTTGCTTGCCTCAATGGTGTTCCTTTTTTACACTTCCTGGTGAGATAATAGTTTTCTAACTGTCTGTACTTCTGGTATATATACTTTTCATTTTGCCCATTGTGCCGTGGATTGTAAAGTTCATACGTATCTAAAAAACCCATCTACAAAGCAGTCTTTGCAGAACTCCAGACATGAAAAATCAGGCTGTTCAGGTCTTGAGGCTTAGCCCTCTCTTAAATTAACAAAACTCTACAACTGATGCAGAACTAAAACAACACAGCTTAGAATTCCCCAAGAGCACATCCATACTTTTTCCTCTTCTTCAGGCCCTTGTAGTTGAGAGGCATGTCTACCACTCACCCCTGACTGAGGCATTTCTAGGACTGCCAATGCTTTTTGTTTGCAGTCTCTGAAACTCTGTCCTAGCTCTCAGTGAGACTTTCTGTCTTGATCTTACAGATCTTGTGCAGTGCACAGCACAAGGTTATAATTCAAGGCAGATACTGCTCAGGTTTTTAAGTCTGCCAATTAGTGTCCATCATGTGCTCTTCTCAACCTCAAAGGATGCACCACAACACTGCTTAAGTGTAAATAAACAATTCTTTGTCATCCAGGTGTCCAAATTAATGCTCTCTAGTAATAGATACCAGCAGATAAGCAAAGCTTCTTGGAATAAGAGATGGAACATGCAGATCATTAAAGCAAGAAAACACCAGTAAACAACTTGCTTTACCTCAGACAAAACAGGTGAGAACACGTAATTCTATTTCTAAATCTGCTTTTTTATCTTCAGTTTTCCAAGTGAACTCACACCAAGCTTGCACCAACTCAGCAAAGGAGGGCACGATCCTATTTATGAGCAGCATAGCCCATGCAGGAAGACAAGCAAAGGCACAGGGCCTGAAGCCAATGTGACTGAGCAATTTTTTTGCAGTAAAGGACCTCAGAAGCCTGATGATTATCAGCCTATCACAACAGGTAACTGTGATTAAGACTGTTCTGTTTTCCTCTTCGTGTCCTTTTGTTTACTGCTTGAAGAATGTTACAGACAAGCAAAATAAAAAAGGTTCAACTCTTTGTCTGGAATTTCTGGACCTGGAACAGCCCTGGTCAGAGGACTACCTCATGAAATGCATATGACAATTTGACTACTACAGTAGGTGCCCACACCAACTGTACAAGACCTGCCCTGTAGATTAAACCTTCCAAAGTGCAGTGTGTTCAACACAACTAGAAACACACAGAACTGCTGCATGTGTGCAGGCAATGCCCTGCTGTACAATGAGGGCTCAGCATCATTTAGAGGCAAAATGCTCCTTACTAGCTGATGTGAAACTGATGCCCTGCAAATTCATCCCTTACTGTTTACGTTCTACTTGGAAAGGTTGAGGAAGAGACCTTGAAGAACATTAAGTACTTTGAAAAGGGGAAAAAAAACAGTCAGTTGTTTATTCCTAGAAAGACTGGTCACTCATCTAGCTAGAAAGATTATCGAGCCTGCTCTGTTTTGCATCCCACCTAAAACTAAATTCTGATTACAAATTCAGTAGGCTACCAGATCAAAATTCCAGCCACAAGTGTAACTGGCACTTTTAATTAATTTTCCTAACCAAACCAGATTTCTTTCCACAAAAGATACAGATAACTTCCCATCTCAACACAGAATGCACCTTCAGCTCATGTCCCTAAATAAATCCAATATACTAGCCAAGACACAGTTTGAACAATGGGGGCATTTTTAACATGAAGTAATACACATAGTCCAGCATTCAGAGCAAGCTTTCTTCAGGCAGCCACCCAATCCAAACAATTTTCTTTGGTTTGCATTTTAACCAGCTTACAGATCTCTCTATTCTTGACAGGCTGCAGAGGGACACTATTCACACAGTATTTCCAACTCCGCAAGAATAAGGGTGTAAAAGGTGCCAAAATAACCCAAAACCTCCTATTTCTACTGACTGTTTGAAAGAGCTGATTTGGCTTCTCTGAACTTAAACAAACTTCCTTCCTTCAACACTGTCTTTGGCTGACCATATTGGAAATGGCTAGTTAACCATGTTTAGGATAATTCCTCTGAAGGAACAAGGCAAATGCTCATGTTTTTCAAGTGATTTGTATTCAGTTCATTATCAAAGCTGAGATCATTCCCAAACCCGACAAGTAAGCATCTCTAGCAGGACCTGGATTAGTTTTCTTTGCTATGTAAGATTTGGATATGACATTTCCTTCCCATAAAGTTCTGTGCCCACATATACCTTTGTGAGGGGAGCAGTAAGAAATGTTTTCATTTCATCTTGTAGTTTTAACCTATGAGTGATGACTTTTTAAAAGCAGCTAAATAGTTGAAATGCCTGAATCCATTTGCTGCGAAAAGTCGCTGTGGATGTGGAGTAGGAAAGGAGGGAGAAGGGGGGTGATGTCAGCTTAATAACACAGTTACTAAGAAGAAAACACGTTTTATGTGGGTAGAAAGGGTCATCAATAAAAGTCATGGCCATCATAAAGCACTGTTACAATATAAATGTGACATCCATGCTGAGATGGGGCTGTTGGGTGTTTAACTGCACCATGAAATATGACATTTCCTAATGTTTTATGTCAGTCAACAGTGGCAGGACCATGTTCATTGTGTGTCAGTTTGTTTGGTTGCAATAAAAACATTTGAGATCCACTTCATTATTTAAATTTTACAATTGTGTTGTTCAGAACTGCAATAAGTTTTAAGATGTGCAGCTGGGCTTTGACTATCATAGTGGAATTTTCCAGTTCTTCTTGTAAAAAAATGTGCTGTGATGACATAGCTAAATTAGTCAGCTTTCAGTTGCTCTTCATACTGATTTATCTTGCTGGATGTATGATAAATGAATAAATACATGTATAAACAAAGAAAACAAGCATTCCAGAAGTATGTGGGGGAAAAGGAAAAAGTTGTCTATTGGAAAGTTAATGTATATCTCAGTAATAGCAGCTTGATAGAAGGACAGGTCAATGGACTACTGGTACCTCAAAAAATGAACAGAAAGCAGTATCTCAGTCTTCCTGACTCAGTGCCATGCTGATGCACTGGCACAGCTGCAATTAGGTATTTATTAACAAACTTCAGATTGTCTAACCTTGAAGGAAATGGTACTGTGATTCACGGAATGACAAACTTCACAACTTATAATTTTAAGTTGTAAAGTAGGTATGTTTATTGCAGCGCTGGGTACGTGGGAGGTAGCCCTCCAAAGACATGCACATCTCAGCACGGTATTGCTTAGTATATATCTGTTTACATGTTACACGTTCATTGAGTTCCACAATACACTTATACATATGCATGACTTATCCCCACTTCGTATTATAATGAGTTCAAAAGTCATTTCTGTGTGTTCATGCCTGCGCATTGGTATTTGCTGGTGGGCTCCGGGGGTCTCAGGAAGAAGTAAACACAAGTCTTCCTGTTTTGTGCATGCTTTCTAAGTCTCTGGTCCAAGTCCAAATAACAACTTCTGGTTTCAGCCAGCTTTAGGGGGTCTACAAATGTAAGCTAGATCAAAGTCCTTGCTTTTGTCTATACTCTTTCATTCCTTATCCTGCTTTGGCAAACAGAGCAGATGTTTAAGCAAGCAATATACATTGCTTAGCAAGCAGTTTCTAACAAGTTATTCCTTAACTTCTAATTCCCTTGCATCAACTGTACTGTTGTTAAGAAGTAAGACAATAAAATGTTTTTTCCCATTGGTTAAGGATGATGCCAATTTTACCAGATACTACTCAAATCAGTTCAGATATGTTCTCAGTGACAAAGAGAGTGTTCCCCTTTTTCACAGAAACTACTTTGGCATCAAACCAAAAATTCAAAGAGGGGCCAGGTTCCTTTTGGACAACAGTTTTCAGGACTTTTGCCATACTTCTACAAACAAAGTAACAATTAAAGAAATTTCTCAGCCTAAGAACAACAAAGTAAATCTATTAAGTTTGAAGAAAGCAAAAAAAGTGAAGTTTCCTATGCTTGGAAGACACAGTGAAATGATGGTTGCTTTACAGGAAACAAAAAAAAAGTGCCATTATGTAAAAGAAAGTCTGTTGTAAAGATTTAAAAGAATAACTCAATATGTAGTTAATAACTAATGCAGAAACTTGGGACTACTACCTCAAAAAGCAGTCATTCCAACAAATTGCTTAAAAAAGCAATCATTTCACTGGTAGCTTTTTTCCCAAACAGTAATTTTCTTTCCCCTCTACCTTAAAGCTCAGAAAAGCTCCCCAGCCACCCACCGACCTCAATAAGTTTCCTGGGTACTGTGGCTCACTCCGAGCTATGAACCAGACAGACTGGCCAGCTGGCTTCAGCCAGACTGAGACTAGAACAGGCAAGCTAAGGAAAATAATTCATTCTTTCCCTTCCAATCAGTCAAGGAGGCTCTTCTGTTATTTTCATGTTTTGGGGGTTTTTCTGTTGGCGAATTTTTGGGAGGAAATATAAACTGGGAAGAAGATGACTAGTTTGTTGTGCTTAACCATGGCAGAGTAACAAGCACAGACTGAAGACTGCTAGCTTCAGTTCAGTTGCATGGCTCATGTAAATTAAGCCTTTAAATAGCCCTGAACACACAGCATATGTCTAACACACCCCAACCAACCATCACATGGCCACTGAACACACAGCTCCAGCTGCTGCTCCTGTGACATTGAAGTTGTCAAAGGTGTGCCAAACAGGCACTGAGTGATCAGCCCACACTTTTGGAAAAAGCATTAACTGCTCATCAGAGTGCATGGATTTCATGAGCCAGATAAGTACTGAGGAACCTGAGAAATGGATCCAAACGATTCAGGTTATGTGAGTCCCAGAATAGCACAAGATACTGACAGGTCAACTGCTTAGGAGAAGTACTTCCTGGTATCAGGGAAGCACATTCTAGAAAAAAGCAAACTTGTAATTATCATCACTGAATTCTCTCCATTTGCTCTCCATCCCCATACCGTGGGAAACAGGGCCAGAATGAGCCCTTGGGACAAAAGAGTGAGTGATGTCCTTCCTGTGCTACAAATAATGGTCTCCTTCCTGTGCTACTATATCCAGCAACAATGTCTTCCACACTAGGCTCTGTGTCACCTCCCTTTGATACCCAGACAATAAGGCTGATATCTTATGTGCCATAAACTAAATTGGTCCTCTTGAAGCCTTGTACCAAAGATAATGTAAAGCTTTGTTTGTTCACCTTTACCTAACAGCTCGAGTGGACCATGTGGCTCCTTCCAGTGTTTGGGCCCTGATTTAAGAGCCTGCAGAAATTGTGTGCTGCCAGTCTTGTGCTCATCCATGAGAAAAATGCACTCAGTTCCTTTCTTCACAGAGCTGTAACACCGGCCGTAGGTGCAAATATGCATTCCCAATGAATGCTAGAAGCCACCAGATTTATGTAATGCTGGAATAGATACTTCTCCCTTTACATTTTAATCAAAAATAAAGAGCCTAGATAACAGGAGAAAAGCATTTGAAATTACGAATTCTGTGAGATGTTATTAACTGGTTTTCAAACGTCTCTAAGAAAGAAGTAGCAAAGGTCTCAGGAAAGCAGGGTCTAGAATCCTAGACTTGAGCAGCATATAACCTTTCTCACTAACAGCAGCTTACTACCTTTTAGACAGTATCTGCTCAAAGATAGGCAGTCAAGCATATATGAAGGGCGTCTGCCTGACCACTGTGCATCTTACAGCATTATTTGTACAACTTCAATTCAGTTGAATTATCTTAGCATGAGACTGGCATAGCATAGTGCCTAATCAGCCTTATCCTAAATTCTCAATTGTTTCCCGGTAAGCTGCGTTTATGTCTTAGCTAATTATCCACTTAAACTATCAAGCACCAATTATAAAACGCAGTAACATTAACGTCACAGATGCTTGAATTCAGAGAGGAGTAACCCCAGATCATTTTTGGGATAATAAATTGCATTACAGAGGCAACAGACCTCAGGATGAAATGCCTGTATCTCTGATTTTAAATAAAGAAATAAATCATTCTGGTGTACAATATTACTCATTCCTAAATAAGACTTTAATTAGTTAGAAATAAATCATGGTGTAAGTTTGCTTACAGCATTGCTGCAAATAGGCATTAGGATCACATTCCTATAATGGCATTGGCAAGTGTAATTCCTCATGCAGTCAACAGAAAAGTGCCTCTTTTTAGCTTTGTTTCATGGCTGGTCCTCACGGAATAAAGTACCAATAATCTTGTTTTCTTTGCGCAGAAAGCTCTGAAAAAACTGAAGCAGTTCTGTGGAAGAAGACTTGCAATCTTGTCCCTGTTCACTTTTCCAACCGAGCTCCTCAGGCTCAAACAAACTGCAGTCACTCAAAGGCAAAACTTGCCCAAAATACTCTCTCAGTTCCTGAAGGATCAACCCAAAATACTTTGGGCTGTCAAGAACTGTCAGGATCATCATGTCTCATGGTGCACCCTCACTGCCTATGTCTGATCTTTCATTATCATTATAATGTCAGCTTTCCAACCCTTTCTATATCCTTCAGAGAAGTCCAATCTATTGCACTTTGGGTGCTAGAAATCAATCACCAAATCACTCTAAGGGTCACTGCCCTGGATTTGACAATTCCCAGATACACTTTGGGAGTTAGCAACCTACAGCTACCACTCCAAGCAACCACTTTACATGCGCCTATTATCTAAAAACTATAAAAAGTTGGATTATACAGGGATGAGCTGCATGTAGCTATCTGTGCTCAGGGCCTGAGAGTGACCCTGGGGCACCCTGGGCACATTTACTATGTTGATGTAACTATACTGACTAGGCAAAATAAACACATTCCAGCTGAAGCACTGTAGCTTCTTCCCTTACTACTCCCTTCCCTTCCCCTACCCTTAACCATATGTCCCAGTTTTGAGACAAGTTTAGGAGGAAAACACTTCCACTAAGCGCCTCCCCCACAGGAACAGGCCTCTGGCACCTCCTCCCCCCACCACAACAAACCTTCTTGGGTGAAAGTGAAAAAAACCTATTTTATTTAACAAACAAAACCAAATGCCCATAAAACATGGGAAAAAAAGAAAAGGACTTATTAGACCTGACTGAACAGTCTGATGGACTTTAGTGTCCTGTTTTCCCTTGGGCGTAGTTCCACCCCCCCACTGGGGGGGTACTGCAGGGCTGGGCGAAGTCCCTCAGGTGGCTTCCTGAAGGATTCTCACCTGCTTCCTCTCGGGTGTTGTCTGATGTCTCGGATGAGAAAGCAAGTCGAGAAAAACAGTCCANAGACACCTTGGGGAGGAATTTCAAACAACCCGGGCCAGCAGAGTTTCTCCCAGCTTCTTAAAGTTACAGAACACATTGTCTGAGCAGAAAGCAGATGATATGGAATATAAGACTTCCATAATGTCACCCCAAGACACCATAGAATCACAGGATGCTAAGAGATTAGAAGGGACCTCAAAGATCATCTAATCCCAACAGGGGCAGGGACACCTCCCAGGTTGCTCATGGCTTTATCTAACCTGCCTTTGAACAATGCCAGGGTTGGGGCATCCACAACCTCCCTTGGCAACCTGTCCCAGAGTCTCACCACTCTCACAGTAAAGAATTTCTTCCTAATACAGATTCTAAATTTCCCCTATTTCAATTTGTACCCATGTACTAATGGTCCAGGACACTTTCAAGGACAAACAAGAATCAAAGTACTTGAGAGGTCTGTATGTATTTTGATCTAGAAACCAGGGTCTTTTAGCTTAGTGTGAAGAGGCCAAAGGTTTTCCCCCAGTAATCAGCAGGTCACCATGGGCCACTTATCCTAGAGGAAGCTCTGTCTGGAAAGAATGGTGTATTTTTCCACTTTCAAGCTCTGACCACCTTCACCTTAGGTCCCCAGATGTCTCCTTTCCCTGCACATTGCTTTGACATTACTTTTCTTTCTTTGATATATACTGTTCCCCTGTATCTTCATGGCTTCTTAGCTTTCCTTTCATGCCATCTGTTACCTCTTGCCTGCCTCCCTGCTGACACACACCAATAGGCTTCTCTCTCAAAGGTGTAGCAAAAATTCTTTAAGGGAATTCTCCCTTCTTGCTTTCTATTCCATCTGAACACCACTGCCACAATGAAAGATGAAACTGAAGAAAGAGGAAAAGGAATGTAAAGAAAAAATACATGGAAGATACAAAGCAGGGGAAATTAATCCTGTAGTGCTGTAGAAGAACAGGTTGGTGTTATTTTTGGCAGATCACTATAGCTTTAAATAGTTCTTAAGACAGAGTCGTTAAATGGTTTAAAAACTGAGTGATTTGCAAACAGAACTGATGAGCCATAGGAGAAGCAAATGTTCAGAAAAGAGCTGCTATAATCATCTAAAAAGTGCCATCCTGAAGCTGACCAGGAAACCATCTACCCAGTACTCTGTCTTCAAGAAACAGCATGCTTGAAAAAGCCTTTTTATTTCTCCTCGGGATGTATTTCGTGGGTGTTGAAATTCTTTCATTTAAAATGCCGCTGACTTAACACCAAGTAAATAGCTAGGGCTCTAGAGGAGAGAAAGAATGAATTTTGGTTCTAAAGACAAATTAAGAGTACAAAGGAATTTAAAAACCTCAACAAATGACCCTTTTCCCCACACTTCTGCCTCTATGAATGCACAAAGTTGCATATCACCCTACATTTGTTGCTAAACAAAAGTAACATATACTACGTGTATGAAAAGATTCAAGGAATTACTTAACAGCTTCCACGGGATTTCTGTCAGTCCTTTCCATTGGTGGCAGTAATGCTGTGCTCTCTAACTGCAATTGGCTAAGATACTGTATTTATATTTATATAAATATCTGTATTTATTTCTACATCTGTACCTATCTAGCTATAAATCTTCTCATTCAAATTTCCCAAAGCATTTTACAAAATAATCTACAGAACCTTTTATTAAATCAGGTAACATAACCTTTTTATGGATGGGCATACTGAAGAGCCAAGGTACTCTGTGTCACAGAGTAAATCAGTTAAACTGAGAAAATCAGTCTATCAGTTGTGAAATCGGGAACTCTGACCCCACCTCCTCCACTTGCTCAATTTGGCAGGCCACATGCACATCCCTCAGTTCTGTTAATGTTGCCTTCCCCTCTTCCCTTCCATTTCTCTTATTTCATGAGTAAAGTGCTTTTGTCAGCACAATTCCATAATAATAACAAATGGGAATTAATATCTAACATCTCTTTTCAAAACCAAGCGTAAACCATTTGCCTTTTTTTGGTTTGTTTGCTTTTAATCCTACAGAGATAATTAGCTGGCCAGAATTGAGAGGGCTGGGCAAGCAGTTACACTTTCATAGTGTCAGGAAGAGCAAAATTCAGTGGCTGGATCTGCTAAATGAAGCAAGATAAATGCTGGATTGTACATCCTTCAGTCGTCACTTATGGTAGCAGTTTTAAGTGACAATACAAACCACAGAGGCTCAAATTTTATAACTTCTTCAATGTTTCCTCTGTTAAACAAGAGAGTGCAAAAACTTTCCACTTTAAGAAAGAGCTCACTTGAAGGACTTTCACATTGGAAATTATTTCTGGAAGAGACTGAGTGTAATTTTGCGAAAAGTAAAGGAAACTTTCTTAAAGCAATCTTTTAAATACAACTAAAGGTTTAGTTGAAGAGTAAGTCTGGTGGGCTGTGAGAAAGGGGAGAGGAGAAAAGAAGTTTTACCTCATTGAGATGCCTTTATATGAGTAAGTGGCACTGCCAATTCTTTCATGTAGATAAAGAGTTACAAAACAGGAAAAGACTCCTAGTACAGATCACCCTCTCTCTAGATTACAAGAAGGTTAGTAATTCTGGTTAAGGAATACTGCCACTTCTGTAATGAGCGACCGAATCTACAACCTTTCCTGGCTAACCAGGAAACCTACTTACCACTGAACTCTCCCAAGCGGTTGGAATATAAAGCCCAATGTTTACTGCCGAGCCCTTAAACCAATCACTTAATAAACCACCTGAAAAGACTCTCAAGAAGCAACACCTCTACCTTTTCAGACCCTTTTAAGTCAAGGGGCCACATGCTTTCTCTTCCAATTTCACCATCCAGTCATTACGTTTTATAAATTGCTCTATTATTACACAAAACACATGGATTCATCATGGCAAATGTCATTCTACATTGATGAACTGAACTTCAACAAAGAATGAGCCTCTTACTGAAACTCATATAAGAAGCTGAACCTTACTTAGACAGAAGAAGGAAATCATGGGCAATCTGTCCTTCAAGTTACCAAAAAGTGTACTGGGCAACACAATGGAAAACATGACAACAGGAACCAATCCTGCTTTGGCATTGCAACGAATCCAGTTATCTATGATCTTCTTCACCATCTGCTGTTGAATTATGTGAATTGAAAGACCGTATAAATACACTGTAATTAATAATTTTTAAAAGCCCCATGAAACTACTAATATTTCATTTCATAAATCAGAATAGATAAGTTATTTTGAAACCCGAGTCTGTACTCCTGTTCATACCAAACAGGGAACTTGCCAACACTGACCTACTGTGATAACTGTGAGAGAATACCTGAGAAGACACTGGCTTAAGTATATAGCTGTGGAAGTACATGGTCCAGGATCAAGAAAACGTACAGAAAGTTGCCTAGTTTTTAAGCTAATTTGTTATCTTATTAGACTTCTATGGCACTCTGCAGTTAGTTATTACTACATTTTTAATTACATCTTCACTTTAAAAAAGGAGAATAAAAATATTACTGGTTGAATCTGTCCTTCCTGTGAAGGAAAAGGAGCAGAGAGAAAAATGTGGTGATGGCTAACTAGTACTCATCATTCATCCCTGATGTTCCTGGAGTTTCATTAATTCTTTCTGATCTGAAGTAGACTATAATGTGTCAGCCTTTTAAATAAACAGAAGTGCTGCTGAAATCAAAGGATGGTGTTCTTCACAAGATTATAAAAATATGGTCACATAACAACACTGTTGTACTGCAAAATGACAGAAGAAATTCTGAGTTTGAACAAAACAGAATTTTCAAATGTGCTAAACAATGCTGTATAGGAAGTAGCAAAACTAATATAACCTCTGAGAGAAGAATTTCAACTAAAAACACTGCATAAAAACATGGCAATTAAAACTATGATCATTAATAGCACAGGACCAAAATCTCTCTTATTGATTCATGAGTAAATAGGAGAGTATCTCATTCATGTTTATTCAAATAATTCTGAAATAAATTTTTTTTTAAAAAAAAGCTGCTTTATCTTGATGAAAGACACCTTCTGGACACATTTTCAACAAGTTTATCCACACTTTGGGGTGTCACTCTTTTGGAGACTAGAAACCAGTATCATGTTCAACAAAAGTCATGCCTGCTTCAGTAATCTCTAGGGTCATTGCAGGACCCCCCAGTTTCTAATTAACCCTATTTTCTTGCTATCAAATCTTCATCATTCTCCTGTGATCAGTCTTGTCCAAATCATTGAAAACAACTGCACACAACCACTGAAAACAATTTCAACCTTAAAATCAATAGAAATTTTACTTTTAATTTCAGTAAGAGGTCTCCCATGCTTTTCCAAAAATGTGTATGATGTAGTCTGTTTTCTGCAGCCAAGACACAGGCATAAATTACTGAAGATTGCCTCATACTAAGTAAGGACTTGATTATCCTTCCAGTAGAATATGCTGCATAAATGGGAGAAAATGTTCCTATGGATTCCCTTGAGGTGATATCTCCAATACCATGTTAAAAAACAAATCAAATCAAAATAAAACAAACAAAAACCCCCAAATCAAACAAAACCAAACCCAAATTATAACTCTAAAAATGAATAAATCACAGTTCAAAACACAAAAGGAGATGGAGCAAATAAATTCAGCCAAGGGATTGGTCCTAGAAACCAGTGAACAAATGTGCATAGAACCTGTGTCTCTGTAACAGCTCCTCCCATGCAGCACTATGGTATAAGCTACTTATTCTGTTCATGAACAGGATTTGTGGTCAGTGTGTTATTCTGGAGTAGTCAGTATGTTATTCTGCATGATGGTGATGTTGAAGCAAAGCAGTGAGCAGCCTGATCTTTAGTAACAGGACTCGGACAAGCCCACTCAAAACTAAAAGCTAAGCTTTTAATTAGCTACTCTTCTCATCACATTGTGTAAGCCATGAGGGAGATCTGAACAGTACCCACCTCTGCTGCAAGTTACTGTATTTAGAAAGGGTCTGCAGTGCCAGAATGCAGTGGTGGATTACTTCTGACCTTTATCTAGTTACATGTATACCCTTACCACTCTGTAGCTGTCAGCTACAGATTGTAAGCTCTAGTTGTATACCACAGCCACTGAGCAATATGCCTGGAAGTTTGAAGAAAAATAGTGAATGATCCCATTGTTGCAACAGGTCTGAGTATTTGTCATAACCCACAAATATATTTCCTATCAGACAGGGAAAATGAAGGCAATTCAGTAGGACATGAGGTTAAACTGGAGATAAGCACTGAAAAAAAAAATTGTGGAAAAATTTTCACAGCTACCCTTCCTGCAATGTTTCAGTGAGTTCTCTTCTCCTCACATAAGAACTTACAATTAGTCTGAGCATATCCCCTGAGGATAGCTATCCATGTCAGATATTAAACACAGAGCTTATGTTACTTGTGCAGAGTGTGAAAATTCTGTTCCCACCCGCTCAACGCCTTCCCCAACTCTCTCTCCCAAGCTCCTGCCTCGGCACCAAAATTCAATGGCTGTGCTCTTTTGTCTGAGTGCTAGACCGGTTTTGTACTATTAGTGGCTGATATCTAAAATCAGCTTTTCTTTTAAGAAAAAGTCACTGCTGGCAGCCATCTACCCAAACCTAATTCTCAGGGAGCCCTGCTGGTAGTCTGTACCCTATGGTTGTTGAAAACTAAACACACATTTTGGAAAGTAGCCAATTATTTCCTTTATGCTCCATTGAAACAGATGCACACCTTAGATGAGACAGTGCCTCTGATATCTGAGGTAGTTAGACATTTTCTGCAGTTTTGCAGGGAAAGATTTGCAGGAAAGTAGGCAGAATGGCTTCTTCTGTACCTGGACTGGTCTACTGATCAGTGTAGACAGTCTTCATACTTGAAAGCCAACACTCTAGGGAAATTTTCAATTTCCCTTACAAGTTTCATGACATCACTTTTCTGTGCCTGTTCTACCTGTGCAGGAGAAAAACCACAACACTTCTGTCCCAGCAGCTGCTTATATGAAGAGAGGAAGGACTGCTCTTTCATTGGGACTGCTTTGCTCTGATCTGCCATGTGTACAGCACATTAATTATTCTATATCAGTCTTTTATTTCTGAGCTTACTTTAAAATACATGGTACCACTTACATCAGAGAGAAACCGGGCATCAGGATTTCTCAACCTATTGCTGGCTGGGTTGTTGAAAACTACCATCTCCACTTCTTGCCAAATTTTTTTTTAACAAGTTGCAAATTTCCTTCACTCTTCCAAGCCTGGAAGTCAGGTGTTCTGCAACTTGAATCATGAGAACAGCAACGTTAAATTACAAAAGATTCTGGGTGGAACAAGACTGGAAACTCAGCAGATACCCAGCAGAAAGTCATTGGGAAGTTATATACAAGTGTGTGAAGGGCACAAAGCATGATTTTCATATATATACACACACACATATATATATAACCAATGCTGCAAGAGACAGATATGATGTTACCCATGCCTAGTAAGTTTAGCATAAGACTATAGGAATACCAGCATTAGATTAAGAGACACCATATAAATCTACTTGATATGAATTTAGATAAGACAAAAAAAGCTACTTACTAGCATAAAAATGTGTTTGATATTTTAGTGATTGAGAAGCAGAATATTTCTACTTTTCCACAGAGCAAAAGTTCAAGGGATGAGACAGTCCCAGGAGGGAAACACAAAGAAGATTCCACTTAGTGAAAAGCTGGATAAAAACAGGTTGATCACCCATAAGCAGACAACTAAAATTAACCTGGAAAGGTGCAGTAAGATGAAGGAAGAATTTCAATACCCTAAGGGAAAGGATGAAAGATGCCACATCCTCCAAAAGGGGAAAATCCAGGCAAGACATAAATGATGTCTTGCCTTAATGAAAGATGAAGAAAGATGTAAACTGCTACTGAGAAACAGAAAATTGAAGAGTAGAGTATTATTAAATCGCCAAAGAAAGTACAAAATAAAAGTGTGGTGATTCCTGCCAACTGGTACCTGACAGCTTCCATTCTGAAAGCTATTAGGTTGTATGGCAGAATCAGGAAATAAAGAAAACATTGTCTGCCTAAGACATCATGTTAAGAGAGATTATACTCAAGAGCAAGAGGATGACCTTTCAAACAAGAAAGAAACAATTGCAAATTAATATCTTTATTGAGATAGGTAAAACATCTTTCAATTTAAAGAAGAGCTCTGAGAATACGATTTTACATGCACCATTTTTGGTGAACAGTTGCCTTTACCATAAGATAAGGCAGGAGCAGCTAACAGACCCAACCAGAAAGAAGAATAGAACAAGGTGACTCTCTGAAAGCTCATTCTTAACTTTGAAAGTCTCTCCTGGACAATGGTATGGAAAATTTAAAGAGATTCCACATAAAAGGCAGAGCAGATGAACTACCTGAAGTTTATAGACAATATATCCTGCTTCTAAAATCAGAATAAGCTGAGCAAGAACAGTCAGCAGTGGATGCAGCTAAATGAGCAAGAAGTACAATTTTTCAGAGTATTCCAAAAAAAAAAGGATTAGGACAAAGAACATAACTTTAAAATAAGCACCAATCTTTTCTTTGAATAGCTCTAAAAGGGAACATGAGTTATGACACTGATGCCTACAAAAGACAACCACAATAGAAGATTTAGGGTATTAAATACTTACTTGATAGTTCACTAGGATGCCTAGACAATGCTGCCTGCTGATCATGTTGTTCAAACTAGCTCAAAGTTGTATAATAGCAGTACTCTACATTTTTAACAGTCTGGAGCTTCTGCAACTGCACATATATTTCCACCCCCTCATTTCATTCCCAAAGTCAAGCTATTACTCCATTCAACCAAAGGAAAGATTTAAGGTGGATGATTAGGAGATTAGCTAAAGCCAAGGAAAAAAACTCCAATCAGATCCTGTGGGTAAGACCATGCTCAGATCATCATTGTCTCACTTTCTAGCAAAAAAACACCACTGTGGCTTCTGACATAGTCTAGCATATGTATCAGTTTCCCATGCTTATAGACATTTAGAAAGAAGCCAACAGTTTAACTATGAATCCCACACTGAAATGCACAAAAACAGGCTTTTACAGAACATTTAGAAGTCAAAATCTTTCCCAACTTTTTAAGCACTTTGATTCAACAACTCAGCAGTCAGCAAGCTTTTCACAGCCATAAACATCCCCAACTAGTTGCAAAGTAGGATGCTGCCTTCCATTTGTGAAACTTCACTTGGTGCGCTTCTGCCTTCCTACTTGCAGGCATTCCCTTGACTTTTTAGCACTGCTGTTGGCATGCTAAATGCCAAAAGACAGGTTTTTAAAAAGAATGTTACTTTGCATTTGCTTTTGCAAAGGCTTGTTTTTAAGCAGTTTAACATCTAGCTAAATCTAAGCAAACACCACAGGCATATAAGGAGAAATAAAAAACAAGAGGAAAATAGAAATAACAAAAAAAAAAGTTAAATCACAAATAAAGCTTTAAAAATTCACTTTTAGTAATTTAACATGTAACTAATAGCACAAAAAACAAATACACAAGTCACCCTGTATACCTGTTCTATGCTGAGTTAATTTCCCACATGAAGACCTTCATTTATAGGGACCTCTTTAGCACAAGGTGATGCTATCTTAGCTGCAACTTCACCTTTGCAGATGGATTAGAGTTTAAAAGTTCAGCATGGCCTGCTTCTTGAAAACTGAATCTCTCTTGAATTTCTGTAGTTCTCTGTACTCCATTTACTATTTTCAGTTCTCTTCCTGAAGAGCAAATAGTTGGAAGTATGACCTTTTTACTCACTTTAAATCTGACCTAGAAATGCACAGCTGAAATTTAACAGACTGATCCTTAATCTAACTGAGGACAGGAATGTTATGGCCCACTCATTCTGCAGAAAGATCAGCCCACAGATGTAAGAGTATAGCCAGGTCTGGTGCTTAGTTTTAGAAGCGGAACTTAGTTCTCTGCTTTGCATGATCCTGGGCTAATCTCAGTGGCCATCTGTGTGGGGGGTGGGATAAGGGCATTTCCCCACCCCACACAGCTGATACGAGGTTATCTTCAAAACTATGGCTCATTATGTTGTGAGGAACCTGAAGCTAAATAATTAAATACCTAAAAGTCTCCCAGCTTTTGTTTCTGTGTTTGGCGAGAAACCAGAGGAAGCACTACAAATCCTGCAGAGCCAGGTTCCTGCTTCTTTCTTTCTGCCCATACTGATGGACCCTCTTAGATTAGTCTCATAGCAAGATTATTTTATCATATTTCACAGTCTGATTTTACACAGTATACAAGTTTACTTTCATGCCAGCTACTGAAAAACAGACCATACTCCCAAACTTCATCCGCTTACTGGTGAATTCCCTATCACACCTGACAACATTTAACGGCATCCAAAAGAATTTACATCCCCACTGTCTCCTACCACCCCAAAAGATGTTATTGTTTGCTGTTAGAAATAGTAATCAAACTTATCAGGGCCAAATCAACAAGTGGAGTGAATTATGAACATTCAGTGGTATCCACATGAACAAAATGTTATCAAAACAACCTTATTTTCCACCTAGTCATAAAGAAATAACTGCTGCATCTCACATGATGCTTGAATAGGTGAATAAGCAGCAACAAGTGTTAACATATTCTTTACCAAAGAATACTGAACATTTTCATTTCGGAAACAAGTTAAAAACAAAGTTGTAACAATTCCCACATCAAAACCAGAAAAATGCTTTTTGAGTGTTTAGACTCTGATCTTTGTTCATTTTCCTTTGGATGGGCACTGAATATAATATTCTGTGACTACTGTCCAGTGTTAGTAGTAATAGAGGCAAGAACAAATACACCTTATTATTAGGTGGCTCTGTTGTTACTTCTATATCTTAAATGTCTGCTTTGGGAGGGCTAACTTGTGAAGCTAACTCCTTCAGGATTTAGCTCATAAAGGATCAGTGACTTCTAGCATGCTCTTGAGTAGCAACAAGCGAAAAACCTTGGATTGCTAGCTGGTATCTCATCTTTTTACTTCAGGCAGCCATGGGAAACACTGCAAAGCAGAACTTATCACTGGGGACAAGGGATCAAGAGGGCTGAAATTAGAAAAGACAGTTTGGCTGCTTTCAGTTCAAGTGGAAGTATTATGAAAAAGCATTCCTAATTATGTCACACGGGCCAAGTGTCACTGCAGTTAGTAAGAACTTACTGTGTCAGCAAATGTCAGGACAAATTACACAGCAGGACAGGAGAGATGTATGTCACATGCACTTCCAAAATGAAAAGGCTTCCCCCCACTGCCAAGAACCTGCTCCCATTTCCAAGCTGATTTAAATCAAACTGCTCTTATTCAAATCAAAATAGCATAGAGGGAGTACTATAGTGATATGATGGGCAATCCTTCGGATTCTTCCCCA
The DNA here is from genome assembly GCA_013397935.1 of Dasyornis broadbenti. Classification (NCBI taxonomy): domain Eukaryota; kingdom Metazoa; phylum Chordata; class Aves; order Passeriformes; family Dasyornithidae; genus Dasyornis; species Dasyornis broadbenti. Next base: position 689,433 of record VZRN01004515.1, on the reverse strand, counting down.
TGTGCATGGATGAAATGCTTTGATTCTCCATCACCTTAAAACATGATGATCTCAAGGCTACAGAGTTGTATATGTAAATGGTTGCCTGCAGGTTCTTGAAGGCACTGCTTACCATGCTGATGAAAAATGTCTCACTGTCCCTATGCTCCTGGGTCATACCCATCTAATCTTTCTTGCCTCATTGATCATATATTCTTTGCAGAAAGATGCATTTGCAATTTATGTAGGACCCAGCATGGTATGCAGAACAACTGAGGCCTCATCAAGGCCTGGGGTCCCTTAGCACTACTAGAAAAATTAAATAATAGGAACATAAAATTCAGTGCCAAAAAACCAGAAAGGAGAAAGACAGGACTAAGTCATAAGCAAAATTTCTTTTTATTATTTAAGCATAAGGAAATCTTTGACTGAACTGCAAACTCCTAGCAAAGTGAACTCAATTTGATTCAGCTATCCTTAAGTTTAAAAATAAATGTTTCAACTAAAAATTACCAGTGCTTCAATATGGGGAAAAATATGTCCGTATGTTCTACTGAGAAAACAAACAAACAAACAAAAAACCCACAACAAAACTAGAGCTACAAACCATTTGGAAGAGTTGAAGAAAATATTTATTCAGTTTTAGCTTTTTTAATCTAGGACTTTTCAGAGGTTTTCAGCTGCTTCTTCAGGCTTTCATTTTCATGAAATGAATATTAACTGAAACTCACATAGTTTCTCATAATATTGGAATATCTGTGTTGGGTATAAACCAGAAGATAGCTTGTTCCTTCAGTTCCTAAGCTCTGTTTGGTGTTTCAATCATTTCTCAGCCAAAAATGGGTAAACATAGCCAAAAGGCTATCAAGAATAATGCCCACAAATAGAACACAATATAAAAGATCAGGAATTTGAAGTCTGGCTTTGATTTAAGCCACCATTACCTCCAGTTATTTATTCTATCCTGCAGCTGTGGGCTACCATCAAGAATCCTCATACAACATATACTATATAAACTATACTATATATGCTCTATCAATACAAGAGTCACTATAGTAGATGATCTCAGGTGCTTTAAAGCAGAGAGTGCACAGCACTGAAAGAACAATGAAGTTTAAGTGAAGACCAACACTGTTCACAGAAGTAGCTGCGTTGCAAGCTCACATTTCCACACAGTAACACTGCAGGGATGAGAGCCTTTGGCAAGTGAAAAGTAACAAAGCAACTCTGAGGCTCTAACAACATTTCTGCTGTGAAGCAGCACCAATAAATCCAGTTAACTAAGACACTCCAGAATACTCTGACCCTGTATGTTTTTCTTAGCCACTAGTACAAGTTCTTTTCAGATACTCAGATACCCAATTTGTGTGCAATTCTGTCATCAACTGGTGTTCTGAATGGCTGGGCTTGAGCTATGTCTATGTAAGCACAATTTGCCTCCATGTATTCATTCTCTATCCCCAGAACGGCTGCTGCAAGAATGCAAATCCTATTTGGAAGGATTACTTGCCATGCAACAGCCAGAGGCCCTGTCCAAGGCTGGGCTCCCTGCTGTGCCAAGAAGCACAAACTCAGAAGCTCTGATCCAGAGAAGGATGTGATTAAAGCAGGTAAGGTGGCTCAGGAAATGGTATTGTCACTTCACAAATGCAGAACCAAAGCTGTCATTCCCCGCACTCCTTGTGTACTCCTTGTGTAAAGGTGTTCAAACAAGAAAGCACAGACCAGCAGGCATTTGTACTTGTGGGAGCTGGCAATAACTGGTGGCTGTACAGATTCCAATGGGGCACTTGAGTGTGGACACCACGGGTTGCATAACCATCTGGTAGGCGAAATAAAACTCTCTAGAGAAGTGTCTGCCATCTAGACCAGATCCTACAGGTTTATGATCTATGTACATTCCGTCCTAACAACAATTATGGAACATTACTGGAATGTCCCGAGTACTCAAAAGTTTGAATGTGTTTCTCCTTTTAAGTTGTATTTGCTATTGCTTATCTTTGCATTTTCTGAATACTTCATACATTTCATTCCTGTTATTTCAGCATGCAAGGAGCCCTCCTATTTCTGCCGGATACAGTGCCACAGGCTGTTACATTTCTTACCTAAGGATCTCTTCAATTTAGTTCTTCCACAAAAGGAGAATGAGAGTGACCATCTCACACTTGTGAAAATGGCAGACTGATGACACTGGTGGTCACATTTCCATACAGAACAGAAGCAACAGCAGTGCACTGCACAGGATTGTTCCCTTATCACTTAACACTGGCTGGTGAAAATGGAGAAATGAAGTGTCACACTGATTTGAGCTGAAAGCCCTCTCTTCAGCCTCTCCGGGTTAAAGCAGAGACCAGCTAAGCCCAGTCGCAACTGCCTGTTTTTCCAACTGCTCAGCTGCCTGATATGAGCTTCTGAGTAACACAGAGCTGGTATGGTTTTGTATTTGCTTTGTAGCAAACTTGTGTTGATTAGAATTGTTAAAACATGAAGAACTCCCACATAACCTCTCCCCAAATATGCAGAACTACATCATCATGAAAATGCAAAATTCTACTTTAAAACAAGTTCAGTTCATGTGTTTCTCAAGTGTTTCTACCAATTTCAAGTAACTTTTTGAAAATCTGTGTTCAGTACCTTCCCTGAAAACAACTCAGTAAAGGAAACATTCAGAATAAGTGACAGTATATCTGGGCAAAAGATGCCCAGAAAATTATCAAGCTCTCTACCACCTTCAACTTAGACCAGTAAATAATTCCTTTTACTGGTAGGGGAGAAAAAAAAAAAAAAATAAAGCAGATTTTGTAAACAAACCACATGACAATCCTCAAAGTGAAAGAACACTAAAACTGTACGAAGAAAACAGTGTATCTTGTATTTCCAGTCACAGACATTTTCTGGCATCCAGTTTAGAGACTTTTTCTCCTGATTAGCCACTACACTGAGTACAGGTTTCAAGACTGTTACAATCTACAGCAATTAATAAGCCCATAAAAAAGATGCCTTAGGTGAGTAGGAAAGTCTTCTATTAGAACATGCTAAAAATGGACAACCTGTAGAGCTATCTGAACAGACACCTCATATAATAAAACTTTGAATTCTACAGCCCCCAAAGATCCAAGTTTATTACTGGCTTTTGAAACCTGAGGTTTTTTGGGTCTGCATATCATCCCTTTATATGTAGTTATTAATAACTGGCCACAGTTATTAGCAGTGAGCCACTAGGTTGAACAAACTTTGGAGAATACCTCCACTACCATCTTGGGCAGTGCCACAAAAGACAGCTGCACTGCACTGAAGAGAAACAAACCAGCAGAGAAATCCATTTGTGCCTTACCTTGTAATGGGAAGAACAGATGCTGTCAAACATATCTATATCCATACAGTCCATCGGTTCAGATCTTCCTGGTGATAAAAACTCTTCCAGCTTCTTGCTTTCTTATTTTTAATCTACCAGCTGGTACAACCTGTAAATTTACAAAAGTGGGTGTGTTATTCCAAGACGTTTATTCATCTCATTTTATAAGGCATTCAATTTAAATACATATGGCTCTGTGGCATGTGGCTCCTATTGCTCTCCAGAGCTTTCAGTGTAATGGATTACAGACCACATTGTTTCTGTAGGTTATTGATTTTTGGGAGTATAAGTAGAAGATTCTTTAGGATTTCTTTGCAGACTTTCCAGATTGTCACATTCCATATGTGTATATCCTGTATATTTGATAACATGCTCCTAATTTTATGAAATTCAAACACTCAATAAAAAACATGGCATAGATTTCATCTCTGAATTGTCAATTTCTTAGTTAATCTATTTGTTAAGGGCTGATTCTTGTGGAAGGAGACTAAGTTCAATTTAAATACTAGTTCCAGAATAAGAGTGTTACTAATCTGAGAAACTGAAGGTTGGCAGAGTGGCCGAGATTTATATTCAGTAATTAAGGTACTAAAAAAAGAAAAAAACTTCCAAAAAAGTGACATTGGCCACAGTTCAAAGGTTTTCAGGAACAAAATTAATTAGTGGGACAGTAGGAAAATTCAGACAGACTTTCTTTTTTTTAACTACTCAGCAAATCATAGTGAGATTCCTCAAATGTATCCAGAGCTGCAGGGCCTTCCAGGTATCTAAATCTGGTCAGCCAAATCAAAAGGAACTCTGAAAACAAAGTAATAGGTTCTTTGCTTACACAATACAGTTTTCTGTTGCAGAATGGCTCCAAGAGCAAGGCCTCAGATCTTTGGAGGCATTGTGCGAGCAAAGCAAAGTGTAGGCCTCACATGTACGTGATTTAAACTGAAAAACACACTTCCCTTGAGCACTGGGAAAGTACTGATAAAGTGACTTGTGGAATGCGAAGCATCCCTGAGAACAGGAACCATAGGCAGGAGGAGAATGTAAATGTAGCTGTGTAGAACTAGCCAATGCTATTATGACTTGTAGGCATAATTAACACTGGACATATATAAGCGGTATGTAACACGAATAAAGTAGAAGCTTGCTTATCACTCATATTGAGTTGTTGCGTCTTGCTTCTCCTCACTGCCGGCAGTTTTCCTCTGTGAAAGCTATGCAGGAGTTACTTATATATGCTTGATTTTCCACTGCAGATTGTTGAGCATATAGAGCATCACCTCTGTACCAGACAGCCATCCCCAATATCTTGATTCCTATATGCAGGATCCACAAGTAGAACACATTTTCATGGTGGATTTTACAAAAACTTTTTTTAGGTTTCATGAACGTTCAATTAAACAACGGAGTGTAATTATCTATTTATTGGCAGACAGGCAGCCCGTGTTAGCTCAAGAGCTGCTTTGCTGAGCTGTATTCAACTGCTGAAACAACTGTTCCATTATGAGATTTCACCAGACACCCCTGGCTCCAGCACCACTGCACAGAAAATGGTATGCATATTTGCCGCTTTCCACATTTTGACTCCTGCTGCTTAAAAGCTGTCCCTGCTCTCTACAGAAATTTTTTATGAGTATTTCAAAGGTTAGTGTAGCTTTGTGTATATGTGTTTTGTAGTATACACATCTTAACATAGGCTGCTCTCTCCCTCCCTTTTTTTTATTATGCAAAATTGAAAATTGACTCACTTCAGTCAGAATGCCTAAAAATCATCAGTGGTGACACTTCATACAATATGAACCACTTATAGCCTTACATTCTGATGTAAATTCTTACCATGAAGGATGGCACACAAAGCTACCACATCACTGCATGGCAGAGCTGGCATGTCACATACTGATGGCGTATATTACATCTGCTTACATCCTGCTATTCAAACCTGAAACTCCTGATGGTGCCTGAAAAAGCCTTGATCCTGGGAGATGTTTTAAGGGATCTGTGCCTCCTCCTTGGTGCAGACAGATCTCACATCTGAAAGGTCAGACACAATTACCCTAGAATCCTCGAATTTGAATCTCCAAATAACAACCAACATTACACAGGCTCTCCTTTTACTCCCAACAAGTTTCACGACTAGATTTCTGTGAAGTAAAAGATTAGTCCTTCAGAAGTATTGGATAAAATGACAGTTGTGACCTAACATGGGGAAAAATACAACACACACTCCTGCAAATTAAGCATCACAATGCAAAGTTCTAGGAAAAAATACTGAAAATGCCTCACTATGCAGGTTATCTGAACATTTCCAGGCTATATTTGTATTCAACCCATGGTTTTGGACCTCTCTAATTAGGATAAATCCTCCTTCTTCAGACAATGGAACATGCAGAGACTGGCATGGGAAAGTGGTTTGCATTGCAATTCCACTGTATATTACAATTGCTATATCATGCTTGTGCTGGGATTTCAGCATAATACTGTATCACTCGTTCAGAATACAAATCCAACATAAAGTCAAATACCTTCAAATAAGTAAGTCTGGTCTTAACACATTAAACCCTCCCACCATCTCAGACCTGTTGGATGGACCAGGGCCTGTAGGTCAGGAGAAGCAGCCAACAAGTTTTTTTGGCTCTACACAGCCAACCATCTCAGTGAGAAGCTGATCAATCTCCAGCTCCCTGTACCACCAAGGAGTCCTAAAGCAAGCAGGGTTCAGACACAGGTGAGTAGCTGCTGTCCTTTGAATGCTGGGCCAAAGAGGAACTTCACTGAACACAAAGACCACTCAACTTGGCAGAAAGAGGTAACGGGTTAAGAAAAGGGCCATCTGGGACATAGCCTGCCTGGATGCAGGTAAAGAGACCTTTGATGGCACTGTTCTAACAGCTTAGCATGGATCACATGGATCCTACCTCTGGTGACTTTGAAAAGAAAAACTGTATTTTATGTTTCTTGGGTGACTTTCAATCTTCTGGAAGAAAAAAAACAAAGTACAAAGAGTGGAAAGGTACTACTCCATCAACTTTGAGTGACTTATGCACACTTTGAGTGACATTTACAGATGTGGATACAGACTAATGATAAGGACAAGCTGCAACTACTTCTGAGCTATGAAAGACTCCCAGTGTGTCTGTGTGATTTCCAAACACCAAGGCGTTCTGTGTTCAAACATACATCTGTACATGTGTTGTGAAACATCAGAATCAATCTTATTGCACAAACTCCATTTTACTATCACCATAAAGAACTCCTAAATGTAATCTTGCACCCCCTATTCTAGAGGACTACCACTGGATTAAAATATGAGTGCCAGTGATCCTTTAAATGGCCAGAGAAGGCTTCTCTCACCCATGTCTTCCATAACTAACATATTGTACTAGTGGCTTGTCATAAAACTATTTTTGTTCCTTTAGGCATCATGATATTTTACTGAAAGGTTCTTCCTGGAAAAGTCTGCATTAATAGGCAGCTTAATAAGGCAAAATGAGCTGCCCAGTGAAATCTTTTATTAAATCACACCAAAACTGCCTGAATTTATGCCATTGCAAAGACTGTTGAAAATTCCTGGCTGCCTTGGAAGCGTGTATACCAACCTCAGAGAAAAAACTCCCACATCCTTGTTGATTCATACTAATGTCATTGTTTATAACGACAGGATGCATTAAATTACCAGGCACAAGAGCACTCGTGGATTGACATGTGGTCTTCCCTCAATAGCACTGTAATGGGGCTGAGGTAAACCAGCCTGCTGCAACCAGCATAATGTCTCCAGATGCTTGCATTCCTCTGCACACTCCCACCCACCTCCCACCACATCTCCTATTCTTTTCCCTTTGTCATTTTTTCTTCTTCCTGCCTTTCTGTTTAGCCCTCCCTCTCCTTTTGTGCTAGCAGAGGTTGGAGGGCAACTGGCTGGCAAAATGGATTTGCAGAGAAAGACCTGGGACTCTCAGTGGACAAGTAGATCATAGGCAAGGAGCATGCCTGTGTGACAAAGCCAGGACAGCAAAGAAGAGAGTTATCATAGGCAAGGAGCATGCCTGTGTGACAAAGCCAGGACAGCAAAGAAGATGAAGCCAGGCTCTTCTCACGGGCCAACTGAAAGAACAAGATGAAACAGGCATAACTCAAAATACAAGCAACTCCATTTAAACAGAAGAAAACTCTCACTATGAAGTTGGTGCAACACAGATACAGGCAACCCAGAGAGATAGTGGAGTCTCCAACCCCACAGACTGGAGACATTCAAAACTCAGTTGCACACAGTCCTGTGCAACCTGCTCTAGATGTTTTGAGCAGAGGGTTGGACCACACAACCTCCAGAGGTCCCTGCAACCTCAGCAATTCTCTGACCCTGTAAACAGAGCCCTGCTCCCAGATTTACTTAACTCTTTTTTTTAAACAGGTTCACCATAGTATGCTGCTGACCTGGCTAAATTAAAAACTTGATCCTGAACAGTGGTACAAAAATTTCAGTTGAGGTCTCCACACTTCATAGATGGAATGGACTGATGAAAAAATGACTTTGAAAATGTACCTAGACGTTAGAGATGCTCCTTACTCTAAGAATCATGCAGCTTCTTTTATGCTTTTCTTAGGAGAAAAGCTCCAGTGGCCACTGCTGCTTGCAGCAAGATCAGTACTTCTACTTACAGCATTTAATGCACTACCCACTTCTAGAATTACACTAATGTCTTGCCCTTTATATCATGCTCCCAAATGGTGACTGCCAAGGCAATTTTTAGCAAATCTTTCCCTCAGCCTCCCAGCACACTGGATAAAACCTGCTTTTCTGATGCAGAAAGAATGAAGAGAAAGCATAGAGAATTCATTGCCATAATAAAGTACAAGTTGAACCCTTCTCCAGCTTCAGAAAACTTTTCAAAGGAAAACTGGCAAGCATGCCAGCTCTTATGCTACTTTCAGGGAATGCTGTCAACAAACCAAAGGTCACAGTGAGTATTTTACCTGTGGATTACATATATCGTCATCAGTGGCAAGGATTACTCAATATCAAGCAGAGATGTATCATGTTCTTGCCTGAAGAGGTTACTCTAAGTGTTCTGAATAATTCATTTTCTTCACCAGCCAGGAGCAAGAGACAGGTCATTCTTTCCTGCACCCATCACTCCTTATTTCAACAGTTACCACACTCCTGTTAATAATAATCTATTGGTAACACCTCTAACTTCAACATTCTGAGTCCTAGTATCTTAAACTCGAAGTCTGAAAAGTTTTATTATAACAGACTACAAAGCAGATGCAAAATTATAACCTGGGCTCGCTCCTGTTTCTTTTGAAGAGTAACTCAGTCTTCAGACAAGAGAGTTGACTATGAAGCTTTCTCTTTGAGAAAGTTAAAAACTTGAGAGATTTTCATTCTTTCTATGTTGTATATTTACTGTGGCCAGCACATGCATCCAGATGAGCCATTTGCAGTTACCCCACCGTAACTGTGTCTAGTGGCTTCCTTAAAATAATTCAGGGAATAACAAGAGAGTTCTTTGTTCACTTTAATTTCTGTTGATTTTAAGATAACTATCTTCAGTATCACAGTCATAAAATTGCTCCCTATCACTCAAAGGAGATCTGTTGTAGACACATTGTCTTTAGTTGTGTTCCACAACACAGCTGAGCTTTGGATGCAAAACCTTAGTACCTATTCATAGAAGAATAGTATGTTGCTTATTAATTCATTTAGTTGCTTAGTAAGTACAGCCAAGCATTCCAGTTCATATTTTGCACAAGCAAGGATGTCATTAAACAAGTTAGGGAAAGTTTTTTACACAGATCCACTAACTCTGACAAGAATAAATTATTTGTAAACACATGCACTAGAATTTATTACATTAATCGCCTCTATTTACCTGGCAATTGATTAATCCAATTTACAGCATAGCCAAAACTTCTGGTCTACCTATAATCCAATGAGTTTAGACTGGAGCATGAGTTGGTTGGGTTTTTTTGATGCAACTGAGGTCTGTTGCATGGCCACTGAGGGATTTGGCTTAGCAGAACTCTTGCTTTGGGGAGCTGCAGGCTGTGAAGAAATGTAATCTGTGCTGATTCAGCTTATCTGCTAAGGCAAAACTCAGCCCTGGAAAGACCTCCAACGGAAGGCAGCACCAGAGCAGATGCAATGGCACAAGCACTTAGGAATATTGCCTCCTGTTGCCAGGAGAGGAAAGATTGCCCAGTGTTTTCAAACTTTTAAAGGTAGTGACAGTACATAAAATCTCTTTAATGTATGCACAATATTGCAGATATTTCAGCATTATATTGACACACATCCTTTTTATTAGCAGAAATAAAAGATTTTGTCAATAATAAGCTTCAGTTTTATTTTATTTTGCATTAGGCTGTTGTAACTGCAGATCCTGTGTGCAATCACATAATTGCATCTCTACCATTATAACACTTGTAATTGGCTTCCCTCTTTCTTTAATCTCTCCAGTGGAAAGACAAAAGTTCAAACTATTCCATACCCGGTATTAGTCTAGAGAACATCAGTTTAAAAGGGTAGAGCAAATTCCACCAATTCTAATAGGATTAAAAATGTTTCTGCCGTTTTGAAATCCTCAGAAGTAAGTCATTTTTTTAAGAGGAATAACTGGTGTTTACACAGTTGATTAGCATGGTCCACCACAATCCAAATAGCTGGCAAGAAATATAGCATAATAATTTCCCTGCATCTACATGAAATATTACTTTATGATTATGACTTACAGTAAACCTGACACATAAACTAGAGGGGAATAGGTCACTCTGGGACAACAGCATAGTAGGCAATAGCCAACTGCTTTCATGTGCAGTTTTAAGTCCAGTTAAGTTTTTAAGTCACTAAAATATCTTCAGATACAGGTAGTATCACTGTTAATATACTGTTATCTATTCCTGCAAATTATCTGGTTAAAATCACTCTGCAAACATAAGTTAGAACTTAACATGGATTTGAACAGTTGCATCTGCCCTCCAGAGGTAGTGCTGCAAAGCAGTAGCAGAAAATGATTGCTTATAAAAAAATTTAGTAAATTAAGGAATGCAATTCAAAAGGAATTCGCACACCTTCCCCTCTCCCCCCACACCTCAAAAAAATAAAGGCCAGCAGTAAAATGACAACCTCATTCATCAAAAGCACATTCTCATTGCTGATTTACTTCCTCAGACGGTCAAAGGGTCATTTTTAAAAATTAAATTCTCAATAGGATAAAGAGGAACTGATCCTACTTGCTTTAATTAGCAGCTTTTTCCACAGCAGCCTCTCCATATAAAGGACTCTCTCCATAGACCTTGAATGCCTGACTGCTTTCTGCAGTTGAGAGAGGTGAATTTTCTCTGATACAGTGTATATTTTGTAGTTCTGTTGCACACGCATGGTCATTTTTTCATAGCATAGTTCAATTTCCTCCCCAGTTTTTCACGTGTAAGTCTCTTAAAGCCTTAACTATTTATCCATAGTTGTTTTATCTCTGTTACAACCATCTAATGCAATCTATGCTTTAAAATATTTTCCTGAAACAGTCATCTGGCTCCTCCTACTATTTGAGAGAAATACATGAAGGCTATCTCTAGTAAACTGCCTATCACTACTACAACAGGCTTTTTCTGTGGTAATACTTGAAGACATCTTTTTAAAAGGATGTCATCTTACATGCAATGTTCTACTTCAAATACATGTGAACCACAGGCTCCCAGTCATTATTATATGGAGCAGTCTCGTGCCTTTGGCTGTATATTACCAATACACATCTCTGCAAACTGGTCGTGACAAGCACCTTGTAGTTCCTGCTTGAAAAACAAAAAAAAATTTAAATCCTGCCTTCTACCAGAGATATGATGCTTTACATGCAATGATAGATACTAATGTTACCTTCCCTCGCAGCTCCCACCCATTTGAAAAGAGTGGGAATAATGCACACGCGATTTTCACTACGTGCCTACCCCTGAAACGGCTTATTCACATAGAACCGAGCCCACTACGCTGCAGAAGGACAGTTACAACGCAATGCTCCTTCAACTATCGGCGCAAACCACCAGGCTGCCGCCACTTCACATCATCTCTCATGAAACAAAAATAAGAAGACAAACCGATAACCTAACGCGTCTCAGAAGCGGAACCCCATCCCTAATTCCTGAGCTTGTGCCGCCGAACCGAACCGCGCAGCCCCTGCCCCGCCGGCGGAGCCCAGGCAAGAAGGAACCGATCGCCGATTACCGCTGCGTCTCACCTCCCCTGCTCTGCGGAGCGAGCGGCGCTGCTGCTGCTGCTGCTGCTGCTGCTGCTGCTACCCCAGCGGCGGGCGGGGCTCCGCCGGTCCGGCCTCCCCAGGTCCCTGGCTGCGGCAGGGCGGGGGAGGCGGCGGCCCCGCCGCGGGGGCGCAAAGCGGCGGCGGCGGGCGGCGAATGTAAATAAGGAGCTGCGGCAGTGGTTGACGGGGATGAGGGGCAGGGTTTTACCGGGGCTGGGAGCGGGGGATTAGCCGTAATCTCACCGAGGGGAAGCCCGGGATTTAGAGGGGCCGGGCTGAAAAGGTTAAATGCACGGCGGAAGGTCTTGGCAGGAATACGGCGCTACAGTGAAATTACAGGCGGCTGCCACAGCGTTTCGCTCCGCACAGCCCTGTCTGCTGCGAGCAGTGGGTTGTTTGACATTCTGGCAATGTTTTACTACTCATTTACACTGGGGCTCCTGTGCTGTCAGGGCAACTCTTACAGGTTTGAGCCTGGCTGGAAGAGACCTCCAGAGGAAATTTGCTACTGCTGAGTTAGGATTTATCCCGTAGGCAAGGAAACGTTTGTAGGGACGTTGGTGTGGCTGCTCCAAGAGAAACTGAGCCTCGAAAGTCCAGGTCTAGAAAGAGTGGCAGCTCCCAGTCCATGTCTCTTCTAGTTCAATGCCTTACCTATAGCACTACTGCTTGCTGAAAATTTTAAGCCTTCCATTCTCTCCCCTCATCAGCCACAATCATTATTGGTTAGTATTTTTCTATGTAAACCAATAGAGGGGAAAAAAACAACCTTTTTTAGTTGCCTCTTTTTGCCTTAGGTTTGCTATTGCTATATAATTACTATCAGCCAATACAAACCTACTATATCTTCTGACAGTGTAGTAGAGTAGACAGGCTATCTTACTCTTTATTTTCTGTTACTTCGGTGGAAATGTTGAGTGGGTCAGGAATTTAGGACTTAAGAATGCAAAGTGGTACGGACCTTCAGATGTATAGAACAATCACAGAATGGTTTGGGTTGGAAAGGACCTTTAAAGGTCGTCTAGTCCAACCACCCTGCAATGAGCAGGGACATCTTCAAACAGATCAGGTTGTTCAGAGCTCTGTCCAACCTGACCTTGAATGTTACCAGGGATGGGGCATCTGGCCCCTCTCTGGGCAACCTGTGCTAGTGTTTTACCACCCTCATTGTGGTACTTATATCTTATCCGAACGTACCTCTCATTACCCCTTGTCCTATCACAACTGGTCCAATTAAAGACTTTGTTCTTATCTTTCTTATAAGCCCTCTTTTATACACTGAAAAGCCAAAACAAGATCTCACCATCTGCCTGGTTGCTCAGCATTTCGTTCAAGAGGCTTTACAATCTTTGCAGTCTTCCTTCCAATTAAAGAGAGAGTCACTACTGCTAAAATATTACCAACATTGAAACTATGGATTATTCAGTGAGATTTTCTTTGTCAGTGCAAAACCAACCACTGCCATGTTTTTCTGGCTTTACCATCTCATTTCTTCTTTTGCCCAATATTTCCGTCAAGCTGCTGCATGAATGGATGAATCCATATCATACATCAACAATTAATAACATCTGCAGTTAGGTTATGTTTTCAATCACAGTACAAATATTAAATAATTAGGCTAAATGTGCTAATGAAGCTGTAATAACAGAATAACCTATTACTGACTAGGAAGTTTAAGAGTCTCACCTTCCTATATGATGAGCAAATAGATATGATGAAAGTTTCCCAGGCTGGCACCCTCGATTAAATCTGCCAGTCTGGACACTCTGGTTCAGAGTCAAAGAGGAAAGGAGCATCAGTCTGCCTAATCTCCCTGCTGCTCCATATGGAATAAAGTAACAGCCTGAAGGTAAATAGCACCACTTTGCTCCACACAGAGGAGGTTTTTTTGGCAAGGATATCCATCAAGTCTGCTAAACTTTAAAAATTTGTTCTGTAAAAGCTTTTTCTCCCACAGATTCTTAGTACAGTTCAGGAGTAAATTTCAGCTGCTGAGAAAACATTATCCCAGGGTTCACACAAACTATGTATGGAAACCATGTTTCAGAGAAATCACTTGTCTGCCTATGTTTCACATACTGAGGTTAACCATTTTAAGGCAGTTTATTTAACTAGCCAGCAATAGATCTTTACAGGTTAAAAGATGTTTTCTGAGAAAGACTAAAGTTCAGCCACTTCAGAGATCTAAACTTTGAAGAGAGGTTATGACTTGTCTCTGGTCAAAAGCCAGCAAGCTTGGCTCCTTTAAGGCATTGTAATTCATAAGTAATTATAAAGGACAAATTAAAAAGATTAGAATTTCTTTCTCACTGGAACAAAATTATTTTTGATGTGATAACTATAGTTGTAAGAAATTTTCAAAATCCTTATGGGACTTGTAAAAACATGACATTATTCATCCTCTACCCAATCAAAATTTAAAAAAAAAAAAAGAAAAAGGGAGTTTCAAACCAAAATAAATGTAAATTTTTAGTGCATAGACAATCCAAAATGAACTGGTTTAGATATAAAGTAAAATTTGTTTTTGCAAAAAGGATGAAAGTTTTAAAGTGGGATGGGCAAGGGTGTATACAAGAATTCTTTGTCCTTGAAGGACTCCTCAGCACTCAAGAGAACTGAAGCCTGATAGATCCCCATCAGCTTCAAAGGATCAGGATGAGGAGTACAAGCACCACTGAGTTGTCAGCTCAGAGCTACAGCTGTGAGAAACCACAGATGGGTCCTCTGACTGTATCCGTTTCTTCTCTCTGTAGGCAAGTTTCATGGTGGGTAACCAACACCCAAGCAGGAGCTTAGAAATATGCAGTTTTTAAAACTGAATCAGTCTGTCACTGAAAGGAAAAACTAGACACAACTTATTAGACAGTATTTTTCCACCCCTTTCATATTCTAGAAGGACTATAATTATTCCCTGTTGCTGAAGCTGTGCTGTAGTAATCCCTCTCCTCCTACATGCTTCATTTACAACTTGAGACCTAACAGCATATTAAATTTTTTATAAATTATACTAAAATATTGTGGCACTGCTCTAAAAATAAAACCTGGAACAGACTTGTTAAGAATATGTTCCTCAGATGCATAAAACTATCCCTGAAACATGCAGGGTTTTTTACAAAAATGTCTTGGCTTATAAACATCTGTGATCATAAATTCTTCTCAGAAAAGCACTGGCAGTGAATCTGTAGTATTTGAGCCACTTTTTTAAAGGAGAAAGCTTTTTCCTTTTCACTGTGAATCTCTTTTCCTTTCACCTCAAATTTAATTCATCTCTAGGTCTTTACAAAGTCATAAAATTATTCATGTGCTAAGAAGGATGAGTTAGTATGAAAGAAGGAAGGACCTCACAAAGATTCAATAAAAGTAATAATAAAAAATACTGGGAAGAATAAGGAAAATATTAGAGTTTCGCTCATTCAAGACCACAACATTGGCCTGAACCATTTTAGGAAGTTTTAAAAATAATATTTCTAGTTTTGCATCCACAGGATTCATTTTGATTGTGACTTCAGATAACAGCAGGCTATGGAGTGTTCTTTTACTACCATAATTTTGTACTTATGCTTATGTTTAACATTGGGTCTGTGAATCCATGGTTAAAATATTTAATTAAATAGTCTGATTTTCAGGCATCTTAAATGTTCACCTGTGTATAGAAGCTAAAATACCTAGCAGCTCTAGGACTGAGCACTGTTTAATTAAATGTTTATACATGGCCCTGGAAATCCAACATTAAGCCTACAGACTTCAAAAACCTTATATTTCATATGTGTGGTTTTCTATCCTCTTTTGTATCTCAGTAGCATCTTATAGCTCCCCAGAATCTGTAAAGAGAAAGGGAAGGACTAAAGAAGGAAAAGATGATCAGTGATGAATGCCAAAGTCTTTTGTGTAAAAGACATGCTCACGTATTGAATGGTTTGAGGAAAGTGTTTGAAGTAGCCCTCACCCATAAAGAGTTCCTGCTACTGCTTGAGCACTGGCGGGAGCTGTCTTCCTGAAAGACACATCTCACCAAAACAGTGGAGGCTTAAATCCCATTTTACCATGTGTCCACCAGAGTCAGGAATAACAACAGTGGCACAGTAGGGAAGAAACTCAAGCAATCTGGACAGCAAGTGACAGATAAGTCCTCCCCACTGTAGCATACCTAAGGCTCTTCAACAAGCCACATATCTTCACATGTCCCATAAACTCCAGGGATTTGTTGTTGCTGACTTTTCCTTCATTTTAGTTCTTTCCCTAGTTTATGTCTGTATGGTCGACAGAAATGTTCCACCACCAACTTTAGGCTGTGATTTAAAATGTGCTTTCCAGCATTCAGAGATTCCTGGTGATGTACATCTCCTGGAAACTTGGTGTGTAAATTAAATTATGCCCAGCTCTTAGAAAAAGAAAATAATATGATTGTAATGGTAAAAAAAAA